>JAQGBR010000664.1:0-11651 GCA_034698525.1 Achipteria nitens | reverse complement strand
CGTTTATAACGAGTTTCGGTTATAACGAGTCGATTTGATGGCACCGACACACTCGTTATAACGGGAAATCTCTGTACCAAAATCTCATCAATTAGGAAGAGATTTCTTTAATATTTAATTATATTATCTCTCATCTATAAATCATTATTAGTTTAAATTGTTTTATCAAAACTATAATTTTGTTTTGAAACTGCAATTAAAAATTATGTTTAGCAAATCATCTAAGTTCCAGAACCTTGTTGAAACTTAGTTGCATCGTGAAATGAACATAATCGCTAATTTAGTCTATTTTAATATAAATCACAACATTTTTATTAAAATTAAATCGAAAAATAATTATATACTATTTCGACATGTTTTATATAAATAAAGATGTATCATTTTATTTAAAATTTATATTAATAAATATAAACAATCAAGTTAACAAACATGATAAAATAATCCTTATTGTACAAATCTTATGATTTTTTCTTCGCTTTGGAAGTTTTCATACTGTAATTATTGCAATAAAATAAATTTTGATTTATCTGGAAAAAGTTATGTTTTTCTTCTCGATAACTTGGATATGAACCTCAATTTCTAAAAATTGAATAAAATTTTAAAATCTGATTTAATGAATATTTTGTCATAAGTTTTGGATTTTATTGGATTATAAGCATCTTTCATAGAAATAAATAACCTGATGTTTTATTACATTATATTAATTTATTTGTACTTTCCGTGCTATTGATTACTAAAACTTGAATAATTAAGATGCTCACAAATAAATTAAATTGTTATATTAAAATCTGATATAACTGGTGCACTATTATTAATAAACTTACTTTCTTTAATATTGTATGTTATGTCAGTTATTTTTTCAAGTTTCTTTGTTTTGAGTATTTTAAGGGGCTTGTTACTTTGGACCACAACCACACCGACCACAACCACACCGACCACAACCACACCGACCACAACCACAACGATGACAAACACACTTACCACACCAAACACAACCACACCGACCACAACCACAACGATCAAAACCACACTGACCACACCAAACACAACCACAACCACAACAATTGATTTAATATTCAGTAAAATGTTTCTTGATTGTAAAGTGTGTGTTAAGCAAGTTAAGTTAAATTATGTAACATACCTTGTTGAATTCATTAAGATGAATAGTATTCAAATTTAATTTCAAAAGGTGCGAATTACCATGTTTAATACCCGAAAAATCACCAAAGAAATTATTTTAAAATACCAATTTTAAAGCTTTTGAAAGATTTAAAAATGAATATTTGTAGAACTTATATTCACCTGGCAAGTTATATTTTGTTTATTGAATTGCATTTAATGTTAGAAATTCTTTTAAATTCAAAACTAAATTCAAGTATTGATGAGATTAAGATACCATCATTTGATGATCACATTTGTGATGATTTGTCTGAATTTATTTTTCAATTAAAATACTTAAATTAACTTAAAAATCTATTCTTAATTCACTTTTCCTTATTTTACATTATAAACTAAACTTGCTAGGTTAATATGCTGTGCTTCCCTGAAAACTAACTGTGCTATAAGTTGTACAAATAGATATATAAATATTTAAATTTGATTAAGAATTAGATTTGCTAGTCAACTTTGTTATAAGTGCTACTAATGTTTATTTTTAAATCTTTCAAAAGCTTTAAAATTGATATTTTAAAATAATTTTTTGGGTGATTTTTCGGGTAATAAAGATGGTCATTCGCACCTTTTGAAATTAAATTTGAATTCTATTCAACTCAATGAATTCAACAAGGTATGTTACATAATTTAACTTAACTTGCTCAACACACACTTTACAATCGAGAAATATTTTGCTGAATATTAAATCAATTGCTGTGGTTGACTGGTGTGGTTGTGGTCAGTGTGGTTGTGGTCGGTGTGGTTGTGGTCGGTGTGGTCGGTGTGGTTGTGGTCCAAAGCAACAAGCCCTATTTTAAGACTGTATTTATTGCAAAAAATTAAATTTTGATTTATCTCGAAATAGTTTTCTATTATATTTGAACATATTATTGTTTCAAATATTTTCATACTAAAAGTTCATATGAATGATATTATTTCATATGCATTTCATTAATTGAAAATAATTCTAAATTAATTAAAATACAAATATTTTAAAATGATGAATAAGAACTGTATTTTAATTTATTAAAGTATTGCCAAATTGATATTAGCTCATTAAATTATAAATTTTGCATGAAATTATATTTGAATAAACCATTTTTTAGTATATTTACAAACTCTAATTTATCAATTACATTCAACTTTAATATAGTTTCAAAAAGAAAACTTATTTTGGAGTACAACAGTTTCTGGATAAATTAAATCAACCCTACTGCTGGTTGAAGTGGCTGGAGTTGAAGCTATTAAGTATGAGTCATATCAAATAAGATTTCTTGTTAAAAAAAATTCTAGACCCAAATCAATAAAACTAAAATAAATTTATCGTTATGAGATATGTTTCTTATGAAGTCATATTTAACTTCATAACATCAATCAAAAATTTATAATAATTATTTTTAATTAGATCCTCTCAATTTCTTAGTTTTATATAATAGATATCAGATAAAAATACAAAAATATTATTTGATATTTGATTTAAAACCAAAAATTAATTTAAATAATATAAAAAACATTTGAATCTTTTCATAGAAAGCAAATGTTTGTTATCCACTGTCATCACAGCAACCGATTAATCGGATCGTATTGAGGCGAATTGGAACTCTGCCAGGCGCTCAGTCAACTGCGAACTGAATATCTGTGGAACAAGACTAACTCAAAGTGTCAGTCTTTACAGATAATCATTGCTTTTGTACTGAATTTCTAAGTTAATGAAATCATTATATAAATGAAAATTTAGTTCATTAGTTTAATGAAGATTGAGTTATAAAATTTTAATTAAAACTCTCTTCAATGATAATCTAAGCATTATTATACAGATCTGATATTACCTTTATATGATATTCGTAAAAAACATGGAATTTTTAAAAATTTGTTATTTCTAGACATGATTATGACTATGATTATGTCAATTAACGCATTTTGCTCGAACCTCTATTTGGTTATGGATACATTTAAACTGTAATTTTTGCATTAGAAATAACTTTAATTTATATGAAAAATGCTATCTTCTTATTGGAAAGCTGGCTTCGAATAATTTATTGTTTTGTATTAGATAGAAATATTTTATCAAAATTAAATTGTATTCGCATACAATTAACAATGTATTTTCTCTAAGTTATTTTTCGTTTTTAAAATTTTTAAACTGTTATTTTTGCAATAAATAAAATTTTGATTTATCTGCAAAATGTTGTTTTTACATTTGGACAGAGATATAAAATTGATCAACTTTTTCCTAAATTTCCTAAATTTCCTAATTTGTAAGAGAATAAACTATTGATTTGATTATAAAACTTACTAATCACTTTAGAAATAAAGTTAAGCTTTAGATATACGCAAAAAATTAAAGCCAATCAGAGGTGAGTTTATGTTTGTTTAATTGATTTTAAATCGATTGCTTTATCGGTACTATCTATTAACGATATTATCGAAATTAAACCCAATCTTATTGAATAGATATTAATGAAATATCAACGATCTATGTAATGTTTTTAACAAATTTACAATTTATAATAAATCCTCTAATTTTTTAAACTGTAATTTTGGCAATAAATATAATTTTCATTTATCTGAAAAATGTCATATTTAATATTTGGGAATAAAAACATTATTATTCTATTACTTCCATTTAATTATCTGATAAATATATTTTTGACAATTCTTTGAAACTTTTTAATATTTTACCGATAGATATAAAAAATTATTAATATAAGAAAACTTTTTCTCACTTTTGAGGAGAACTTAGTTAATCACAACTATTTCTGTGATATTTAAAATATTAATACTATTTATTAATATTTTGTGAACGACGTTTCAGCAACTATTTGTCTTTTGCTTTCTTCATCACTTGAACTGGAATATCACTTCCAGTCATTCAACACATAATGAGAGACAGTTTAAGGGAATCATTTGATCGGAATTCCGGAATCATATTTTTTGATTAATATTTTTAATTATAAGATACCATATTTTATCTAAATGGCTATTATCTAAATTAAACTTTATAAAAACTATAAAGGAAAATCCAAGATTCTTTTTAAATTAATCTTAAATCAATAGTAATATAAATTATTTTACAAAAAATATATTATTTTGCCATTTCAATTTTTTGTGAGAATAGCCTCAACATTCAATTTCTAGGGAAAAGCGAAGGGTTCCTAAATTGATATACAGGTATTGTGCTAAATAATTATAAATTATAAAAATATACTATAAAAAATACTCGGCTAATTATCTCATATTTTATCAAAAATTCAATCATAAATAATTTTAAAAAGGTTAGATAAATAATAAAAAGTGTTCCTTTATAGTAATAATCAATTGTTCTCACTCTGATTGACTCGGATAGGCGATACCCGTTTTTGACCAAAGCCCACAACTGTTGTCCACTATTTTGCAAATCGTTACTCAAATTTTCAAAGACTCTTTCACTTCTTTGTCTTTAGAGATATTCATTTAAAAGACAATTATGTTATTAGGAAAGACTGAATTTCAATAGTTGAGAACAAGATCTAACACTTAAAAATGTTCTAACCGCTGCATAAACTTTAAAACCTATTTAATAATAGCATTTGATAATGCCAGTGGAGTCAAAATTACGAGTGCAGTCAAAGCTAATCTGTTATATGGAGTTTTCTGTTAAATAGAATTCACTTATATCGAGGTATTTTAACATTACAACTCTCATAGGAGCGTTAAGTGCATAAAAATCTTTCTGATATATAGAGTTATCCGTTAAATCGAATGCTGATAAAAAGAGGTCTAACTGTATATGATAAATTCAATTATATTTTAAAAAAAAGTACTTGTTTAAAACATTTTAATAAATTATAGCTAACATAATTTTTAAATGAATTTCAATTGAGCCTCAATTTCAAGATAAATTCTTCTCATTGCCCAATGGTGTCTACAGTCGTTCTCTGAGGACTGTATTACTAATAAGCTTATTATCTATAATAGTTATAAATGTTATCATAACATTCCTTTCGATTAAATGACAAAAAATTATGGCATCCTTGTACAATTTCAATTAATGACAGCAATAATACAATACTTTTTATTTGTTCTAATTGTAAAAATAATTAAACAATTTTAGATTAACTAAGCTTTTGATAAAATTGTTTTTCATTATATTGCCAATAAATTTCTAATTTGAAAACAAAGTTTATATCTTAATCATTTAGTAGTCAAAGCAATAATCATTTGAATGGCAGTTCTTTTATTGTTTTATACTATCTTTCTTAGACTAGCTTAGTTAAATGCTATTTAAAAGCTCTGTTAAGTTAAATTTTAAATTTATAACAAAATAATATTTAAATTAAATTAATTCAGTTTAAATTTGTAATATTTATTTTTTACTCTATTAATAGTATTTAATTTAATTTAAATAAATTTTTCCAAAAAACAAAAATTCTACAAATTATTGATTTGTAATTAAACTCAGATCAATAAAAAAGAATATATTTAATATTTTTAATAATCTTCATATATTTTTTAACTAATAATATAAGTGAAATGCCTGGATATGAATCCAATAGATTTGTTAATTTATCAAAAAATGATAAAGATGAACTTAGTTGCAGTATATGTCAAGATATTTTCTGTTCACCTCTCGTTGCCCAGTGTTGTCAACAGTCGTTTTGCGAAGATTGTATTAATGGTTGGCTTAAATACAATAATATCTGTCCTTATGATAGGAAACCACTGACAACAAGTTTATTGGCTCTTCCACCAAGGTAAGTTTTAAAGCAACCTTTATAAATTTTATTATGAGACCTTGACATTTTTATTATATTCCAATAATTTCTACCTTAATATCTCTTGTAGAGTAATGTTGAACATGCTTGGTAAGTTGAAAATAAACTGTGACTACAAAGAGAATGGGTGCAGTGAAATTGTTCTATTGGAAAGCCTGACCCAACATACAATTAAGTGCCGATTTAAGGTCGTATTTTGTAAAAGGTGTTTGTGTGAGATACAGGATAAGTCAAGTCATGACTGTATTAAATCACTTCTTGAACTCAACCAAAAGGCAAACGAAGAAAACGAAAAATTTAAAAGCAATGCCTCTGCAAATAGTTTGAGGGAAGAGTCACTTTTAAGAGAAAATCGTGAATTGAGAACAGAAAAAGAGAATTTCCTTAAAACAATCAAAGAGTTGTCTAATAATAGAGTACAACAAAAGAGTCAAAACAACATAAAATATTTTGTAAGAAAATAAAAAAATACCGAATTCTCTAACATAAGCCCTCTAATCAAGTCCCTTGCGGGATTTTACCCTGCACAACGGCCAGAGGAAATCGTCAGGGATGGAGCATATCGTTCGGATGGACATGATACCCCAAGACGGTGTCTCATTTTTAAGAGCATACACCTGAACGCTCCGAACAAGCAAACTGGTGGATCAGTTTTCAACGGTTCTACCTAAACTTTCGCTCCTAGGTAGGGAGCCGTTGTCGACCTATGGCCTTCCAAGTCTTCTCTACACTCTCATTGCGAAAAAGCACAAGAAAGGGGAAGTGCACCGGGAGGGATTCGATCCCACTACCTTCGGTTTGAGTGGCAGCCGATTAAACCACTCGGCCACGCTCCCTGAGTTCTATTTTTTGTTTTCCATGCCGTCTTATGTGACAGGTCCGTGACTGGGGTAGACTTCAAAATAGCATGGTGTGTTACCCAGGTAATACGACACACTCTCTAAGAAACTGAGATATCGCGACATGGCGTGTTATCTCATATTAATAGCAATGAATACATTTATTTATCAATTCAATGATTAATTATTCATTTAAATCAAAAATCAGAATTATTTCTATATAAAATATATTTAGTCATCTATTGCTAATGCCTAATATTATCTATTAACAGATATCGAAACAGGAAATAATAGAACAGGCGATTGATCACCTCTTTACCCCTGAAGTGATAGACAATACTATGAACGAAGACATAATTTAAAATAATTATTACATTTTTTAAAAAATTATTGAAAATAGCTAACAAGCTAATAAATCTATAGAAATATTTGACTATTTTATGACGACAAATAATTATTTATGGGTTCAGATTTAATGAATTCTAAATTTTAAATTAGGTTTTCTTTTGAATTAATGTGGATTAATTAATGTAAGATCAATACGATATCATTCGTTTCTTATAATATCTTTATATTTGTGGCGCTAATTATGTCCTAATAATGAGTTTTATGATTGACTAATATTTTCAATAAATTATATCACATTTGATTCATAACTTTAAATATTAACTATAAAATATATAAAGAACAAGAAGAAATTATCTAACTTACTTGCTCATTGATCTGGTGGCCTAATATTTAATTTAATACGGTTCGCACTGAATGGCCCTAGACGGAATTGCCCTACATTGAATTGCCAATTAAATTGGGTCGCCTCTTCGTATACCCAATATACTCTCGGTTGTAATTGGATTTCATTGTGATTCAAAATCTTATTCACTTTGGGGAGTATCAGATGGGATGACCCAGTATGTTCTGGGTCGCCTCTTCGTCAATATACTCTCGGTTTTAATTGGATTTCATTGTCATTCAAAATCTTATTCAATTTTGGAGACCCCTACACAGAGTATCAGTTCTGTGTAGAATTATTAATAAACTTCTGAAAATTCTGAAAACAATTTCTGAAAATTTACGAACTGTAACTTTAGTCAAAAATATGTTGAAAATTTTTAAACTGTAACATTTAAATGAAGACTAAATGCAAATGCAATACATACAGTTTTGGTAAAAAATAATTTTTTTTTTGAAAATTTTAAAACTGTAATATTTATATTAAGACCAAAAGAAATACTATCACTTTTGGGAAAATAATTTTATAGCACGTAATTTTTATTAAATGTTATTGTTTTGATATTGATTTTGATTTTAATTAGTGCTAAAATTAGTGTTAAAATTAATATTGGTGCTTTTAATAAATTAAAAGAGAAAGTTTTGAGAAATTTTGTGCCATAAAAGGAGAGGATAACGATTGAAAAAGAATTTGAAGCACTCATCCAAACAATTAAAAGATAATTATAATTAGTTTAGAAAATTTTCTTTTTCAATATAGATTAAGAATATATATACATTTTTTCTTTTAAGGAAAAGAGAAGAAGACTCTGAAGAAATGGGAGATAAAAAGAAATTAAAAGAAGAAAACAGTGTGAAGATTTGGGCTAAATTTAGGGATTCGTTAAAAGATCACCCGAATTTTCAAGAATTGGAGGAATCAAAATATTTTGACCGCGAATTTAAAATAAAAGGTATTAAATCTGCAAAAGGAATGGTCAAACATATGCTCAAATTAGTGGATGCGGCCAATAATAATGATGTACAGGTGTACGCAGAGCTTGGCAGATCCTTACAGATGGTCCACGCATACTGTAAGAAGAACGGCCACGTTTTTGAGGAATTCATAATTAAATTGAAATTAAATTTTAAAACCAAGGATCAAGCTTATGTATAAATTCGATTTTATAAGTTGACCCAAAAATATCCAAAAATCTTAAAATCGGGCCAAGCTTTTCATGATTTAAAACAAAATATGGCTTTAATTAAGAAAAACATTGTTATTGAATATAAGAATGGCTTTGAAAATAATTGGAAATAAAATAATTTTAAATTTGGAAAATCACCCCCTGACAGAATTATTTATTTATTTTAAAAGTATCATGCTCATGGGCAGCCTGTATACTATACTACTGATTTGAAGTGATTTTTTAAATGAATTATTAACTTTTATGACTTATCTGTCATAACTCTGTTTTTATAATTTTTATCGAGAGAGAGAGAGAGAGGGAGAAAGAGAGAGAGGGAGAGAGCGAGTTTAAAATTAATAACTAGAGTAACTAAAATTAATAATTATAACCGAGAGTTCGCATAATATCAACGTTTATTTCCATTATATTAATTGCTTAATGAATTTTTTTTAACTTTAAAAACAGTACCAGATTCATTAATTTAATTCATCTCTTAAATTATCTTTTTGAAGACAGAAAGTAAACTTTTAAAAAATTTTTATCTCAAATAAACTCATTTTTTCATTAAATTTTGTAAATCAGCTTGTTTGTTTTTATATTTTCTAGAACCTGATAATTATATTTTATTTTTATAGGAACCAGATGTTTCTGTAATAATTAAGAAAATGAAATCTTTTTTGTTTTTGTCGATCACAGCATTGATTTCACAAGTCTTGGGTTATGAATCCCGTCCTCAGGAACAGTGGGAAACACCTGAGCAACTGTGGGGTACAGCCGAATTAGTTCAATGGGCACCACCACAGTTTGGACCACCTGACTGGATTCCCACATCTGAAAATAAGTGCAACTGTATTAATCTAAAAATATATTCTAGCTAAATTAATATAAAATCACTTATCTATTATCTCTAGGTTTCCCCAAAATGTCAAATCTAGTGGTGAGTTAAACCATTATTTTAATTCATTTTATATAATTTAGTTAATGTAAAGTAATTACACCTCTCGTTGAGAACGATATCGACTACGATTCTGTTTACCCGTGCGACAACTTCAAGGGTCAAACAAATTATATATCAAAAAACAATTAAGGGTGCAAAAATTACCTGCAATGGTATTATTGGCAATTATAATGGTTCGGACTGGTATGATTTTGTTTACCCCGAACCTTCATATGGTGACTATCAAAAGGAACGGATAACTATCACTAATTACACCACAATTTTAAATTATATTAATGGTTTGTTAATTTAAAAATATGTAATTTTTACCAAATTTAAATGATCTTTATAAATTTTTTATGCTATTTTAATAATTAGGTAACAGAAATAGTATCGAATGTGGTATTGTTTCAAATGGAAGGTGTGCTGGTGACATCTTTTGGGGCTCTTCCATTCGGCAAGCAAATGATCAAACCGGGTAAAGGGGGTATGACTGGTGATTTTGCAACTTATAGAATTGTTGAAATTAAAGGAAAATGTGAATGCGGGATGCACATGCGGAATGCGTAAGATCTGACTCGTTATAAGGGGCGACTCATTATATCCGGAACCGATATAACGGGAATTCTCTGTAATTCATAACAGAACTGCACAGAGAAATACATGGAATCGGAGCTATGATTTTATTATTGTCGGTGCCGGAGGTTCCGGTTGTGTTGTGGCCAACAGACTCACTGAAAATTCGAATGTGACTGTATTACTGTTGGAAGAGGGAGGACCTCAGAATGCTATTGATACTGACATGCCTGGGCGGACACCAACTCTACATGCACATCCCAATTTGCAAATAGAATCTGTTTATTATGAAGAACCACAAAGAAATGCATATCTAATATTCCCTGCTGGACGTATGATAGAGACAGTTGGAAGAGTAATAGGTGGCAGCACATCACACAATACGATAAATTATTATAGGGCCCAACGAAGAGATTTTGATAATTGGGTCAATACTTATGGCGCCAACGGTTGGTGATTATCGGACGTCTTAAGAGCAGAGGAACGGTTAGATTACAATCGGCTAATCCTTATATTCCAACCAAATTGGATTTTAATCTTTATTCAGAACCAATTGATTTGTTTAATGCTATCGAAGCGGTAAAATTCGCTTTATTTATAATGGAAAGGACATCATTATTTTTTAAAATTTTATTAAACAAATTAAGATATTTTAATCCAATTATGATAGACTAAACTATTCTGACATTAGTTTCTTAAGTAAACAACAAATTGATTGATAAATAAAATGATTAAAAATATTTTTTAATTAAATTTTAAATAAATATTTATTAAAAATAATTTTATAAAAGGTTTTAATTTTATTCTCTGATTCAATATTTCAATTAAAAGATAATTAAACTTATAAAAAATAATCAATTGCTTATGGTAAAATTATTACTAAAATAGTATCTTTCTGTTTGATATCCAGGCATTTTCACTGTTTTTATGAAAATTCAAAATATTTTTGAAATCAAAACAATTGAATAAATTTTACAAATTTGAAGACTATATCAATACTGATCTCAATGCTAAATCAGATCTAGCTCAGTCTTATAATGACCGTTACTTGTGAACTACAGATAATTCTTATAAAGAGAATTATAAAACAAATGTCGGCTTAATATTGGGATTAACTATTAAAGCTATTAAAGTTGAAACACTATCTAGTGAATTTGTCTGTATAGTTTGTTAAAGAGAACCTAGTGAAGTTATTTCTAAAATAAAAATGTAAATTGTTATGAGATATCCGAGTAATAGAATCGGTAAATTGTTTTTAAAAAATTCAATCAATTCTATTGAATTCCACGATTGGATTCCAGGAATCAATTCAGTTACGTTTCTTTTGAATTTAAAGGAATCAATAATATATTTGATAGTATTGTGATGTATATCGAGTCCATTTTCGAACACTTGTTTTAACCTAAAGTTAAGATTTAAATATAAGGAAAGTTTTTATAGGGGGGGGGGTATTTTGAAAATTTTTCCAGCTAGGGGGGGGGGGTATTTCTAGGGG
>JAQGBR010000663.1:0-11661 GCA_034698525.1 Achipteria nitens | reverse complement strand
ATATATAATAACAAATCAACAAAACAATAAAAATATACCAATACTTCTATAGAAATGATATTTTTTCAAAAAATTGTTTCGATTAATAGGAATAATGTTTATAATAATACAATGAAAAAGTAATTTAAGCAATAATTTTAAAACAGAAAAATTAGTTTTGTATTCATTTTTGTGAAAAAATAGAAAATATCACATCTGGTCCTCATTAGTGGCCAGTAATTCACTGTTTTTCGCCATTGAAGACCATAAGCGGAATCATTCACTGCAATACATGATTCAAACTTTTGGGGAAAAAATGATTTAGACTTTAGTCCTAATAATGCACTTAAATTTGTTTCTTATGAATAATTAGTTGATTTGGAGATTATATTCACAGTCATATTAGCACTTATATTAGCACTCAGTTAACACTCAGACTTGTCCTCTTCCACTAAAAATTGAGTGTCTTTGTCAGTATCCACTGATGTAGGGTTCAGTGCCACTTGTCGTATCTGCACCTGAGGGGATGACCTATGAATGACGCTGGAAGGGGGCAATACTGCAGAACCACTAAGAGTTTTGTCATAATTGTTGGTCACATCGATCGGCACTTTCTTGTTGTACAGATCGTCGGGTACTTCATATAAACCTGCATTTGATGACAACGTGTCGTTACTTATCTTCTTTACACTATCTTCTGGTCTATTATTTTCCAATTCTTCGTACATCGGATTCGCGAAATCCGTTGATTTAATGTCTCCCAAATTGAACTCAGGATCGAGTGGTTCCTGTTTTCAATTTATTTATATTTATTAAAATTTTGGTTAACAATCAGCTAATCATCTAATTTAGAAAACTTACCGGTTGTTGGCCATCATTAGGGCCGTTACGCATAAACGTCGGTCCATTAAACTCTACGTTTGTGCCGCTACGGAATGATACACTTTGATGGGCACCGGGTTTACTGTTTATTTGAATATAATAAATGTTAAAACTTTGAAAACATTTATATATTTAAATATGTTTTCTCACGAGTTTTTGCGTTTGAAGTAAGTGTAGAGTCCGGCCGCCAAACCCAAAGTCAGAATCACTATAAGAATCGGTAAAATAATAGCTGCGAAGACGTGGTCGCTATCACTTCCAATTTGACTCCGAGGTATGTATTCCTCACAATTACTTCCCTCAAAATTTTCTAAACATTTGCAGACAATTTTAGTGGAGTCGTGTTCGCCGTGAATACATGAACCACCGTTTCGACACTGGCATCGATGGGGAAGTGCTTTTGGCTGTTCAAAGGCTGCATTACACTGACCATTAAGACTAAGCACTGAATTGGTTGAGTCCGGACACGAACACCGATATCCACCACGAATTAAAAGACACAAATGAGAACAGGAAGCGGTTTGACAGGGATTTGACACTACATTAAAGTTAAAGACTATTAATAACAGATATTCAGGTAAATAATGACTTACAAGAAGTGTTGTATTTCTTTTCCTGATAGACCTTAACATCAGTCGCGTGTTCTAATGATCGCCTGACCCTCACTTTGACGCCCCGTCCAAATTTGTCCTGTCTATAGATTTCTCCGGTATCACGAGTTACCCAATAGAGCTGGTCTTCAAAAATGTCAAGACTTGAAGGATGACTTAATTCTCCAGAAATTACAGTCACTCTATTGGTTCCGTCAGAATTGGCTGATTCTATAGTATTAAGTTTAGAGTCACACCAATAAAGTCTCTGATCTGCTTCATAGTCAATGGTAAGCCCTGTGGGATAACCCAGTTTTTCATTGATAATCAATTTTCTTCTGCTGCCATCCATCCAACTCGACTCAATTTTTGGTGACAGTCCTGCGTCCGTCCAAAACATTCGTCTGACCCATAAATTATTAGTTATATTATTCAAGAATTTTATCAATTATTTAATAATAAAATACCCGTTCTGTGGATCCAAAGAGATAGAAGTGGGTCTCTCTAAGCCATTATTGACCACTGCTTTACGATATCTTCCGTCTAAAAGACTGGTAAATATACGTCCTTTGGGTTTACTGTTGGATAAGTCCATATCCATCCAATACAAGTTCCTAATAATAAATATCATTAAAAACTATCCATTCCTTAACGCAAACCTATCCTAACCTTCCGACCCAATCGACTGCGATGTCAACCGGTTTTGTCAATCCTTTAAGTTCTAAATTTTGAGGGAAACCACTTCCATGTTCGGGATCATTTGGATTTGGAACTACCGCTCTTTTAATTGTCTTATCATAAGTGTCAGTCCAATAGAGAATATCAGTGATGGGGTCGTAATCGAGAGATTGTATACGACTTTCGCCCGAAACGAGAGAAGACTGATGTTGTTGTGGCAAATCAATGGCTCTTATGTCCGGTCCGTCAGCATATAATACAAAGGCTGGCACTTCACTCTTTGCAACACATCGTTCGTCAACCATTTCAAAACCAGATTTGCATTTACAGGCATACGTGCCCTCAATATTGACACATATCTGAGAACAATTGTGACCAAAACCGGAGCATTCGTTTATATCTTCACAAAGTTTTGTGTTATTATGAGATATTTGGTAACCACTAAAACATCAAAATTAAGTCAAAAAATATAAATTCTTAATCAATAAAAAAGGCTTACCGCGGACACACACAAATATATCCGCCGTCGCCCACAACAGTACAGTTGTGTTGGCACCCTCCTTTTGTTTCTCGATTACAAACTCCTTTATGACATCCTTTTTCATCTGAAAGGTCTCCACAATCGTCGTTATGATCGCAAACCTTTTCCATTGAAACACACATTTCGTTGGAGCACTTGAATTGGTTGGCCAGACAGGGAAGGGGCCATTTTCGGCATAGGGTATGATTGTTTTCATCACTTCCATCGCCGCACTCGTCCTGTCCATTACATATTTGCCACAAAGGAATACATCGTTTGTTATTGCATTGAAACTTTCGGGTCAGATCACACTCGAAGTTTTGACACATAGACTCCAATTCGTCGGTTCCATCGCCACAATCGTCGTCGCCGTCACACAAGAAATCAGGTCTTAAACAAACGGTATTATTGCACTGGAATAGAGAGTCCTGACAGAAACGTCCATTAGGGAAACGGGTGGGACAGTTGGTCTCATCGGACACATCTTTGCAATCTTTGTTTCCATCGCAGACCAGCTTTTGGGGAATGCAGTGACCACTTCTACATTTGAATTGATCCTCTTTGCAGGTATAGTCGAGACAGTCTTTCTCATCGGATCCGTCATCACAATCGTCGTCGTGATCGCAACGCCATCGGGAAGGGATACACTTTTTATTTCCGCACTGGAATTCACTTTCAGAGCACTCGCGATAGAGATCGACACACATCTGATTGTCTTCGTCTGACTTATCTCCACAATCGTCTTCAAAATCTAAACAAACGTTTAAATAATTAATAAAAACTCTGAAAACTATCGGAAACTGATTTCAAAATAAGACAATTACCGCAACGCCATCGAAGGGGAATACATCTGCCGTTTTTACATTTGAAATCTCCGGTTTCGTGACATTTGGGACAAAATTCTGGATTACTTTCATCAGAATTGTCGCGACAGTCGTCTTTGCCGTCACAGAAGAGCCAACTGGGAATACATCTATAGTTGTTTCTGGTCGGACACTTCTGCCAACCAGTACTACAGTTACGATTCCTACACCTGTGCGCCGGTTCATCAGAATTGTCACCACAATCGTCATCAAAATCACAAAACCATAGCTTAGGAATACATTTTCCATTTTCGCACCGAAATTGTGTGTCTTTATCGCACTCTCGTGAGTGACAAACAGATGGATCTTCATCTGATCCATCAGAACAGTCATTGTCACCATCGCATTGCCACGAATCAGGAACACAACGACCGGTTGTACGACATTTAAAGCTGTGTTCACCACAATCGGTGTCACAGAAACTCTCATCTGATTTATCGCTACAGTCAGGGATTCCGTCACAGATTCTGATCCTTGAAATACAGGTCTGATTATTTCTGCACTGAAACATTCCTGGTTTGCAGAGGAATGGCGGACAGTTTACTTCATCAGAACCGTCTTTACAATCCTTGTCCCCATCACACGTCCAAAACACTGGAATACACCGATCGTCAGGTGTTTGACATCTGTGTTGACCTTTAGTACAGTTAGCAATACATGTCTTGTTGTCATCTCTTAAAAGGAAATTATTAGGACAGCCACACGTAAAACTCTGGCCACCCGGTGCTATCAAACACAAGTGAGTACAGCCGCCATTGTTATCACCGCACGGGTTATCGTAAGGCAATTGTTTTAATGGATGATAAATATGGATATCATATGGTCTGTGAGAGGTATTCCTCAAAACTTGGAGGTGTTCTCCAGAGAATTTGTGTGCTCTGACTAAACCTTTTGTGTTCCAATCCGTCCAATAGAGCCAATCATCCATAACAGAGAGTGCGAACACATGAGGAACAGAACTGCCGCTTAAAATGGAATGTCTATGTTTTCCATCGAAATCAGAATATTCGATGTAATCCAAGTGGGCGTCCGCCCAAAACAACTTATTACTGAAATAATCGATGGTCAGGGCGTTGGGCCAGACTAGCTTCTGCTCGTATGTGACAATCCGAGAAAAGTTGGTGCCATCCATTCCTAATTTTCCGATACACGCGTGATGTCCCCAATCAGTGAAAAAGATATAACCGATGCCCGGATGTACTGCAATGGCTCGCGGGTCAGATATACTTCGGCCCAGAATTGTCTTACGATGGGAACCATTTAGTTCAGCGACTTCTATATGTTTGCTCGTTCTGTCCATCCAATAGATTTTACGTCCGATCCAATCAATAGCAATACCTTCGAGACCATGTGCTTCGTGTCGAATGACATTCTGTTCTCCCGTCCCGTTAATGAAAATTCTGTTAATGGTTTTGTTGCCAACGTCTGCGTAATAAATGCGTTCCTCTCGATAGTCAAAATCAAGTGCCACAACATTTTTCAGATCCATTTTAATCAAATTATATACCGTTCCGTCAGTACTAATGTTTCGCAAATAATATCTATTACTGAATATAATCCACGGCTCGATATTATCCCTTCGTTTGCATACGTGTCCATTGAGTTCTCTCTCATAATAAGTTTCATTACATTTACAATAATAAGAACCGGGAGTATTGAAACAGTATTGACTGCATTTGCCTTTCATTGTATTACATTCATCGATGTCTTCGCACGCCTTTCCATCTTTCATGAGATAATATCCTTCATTACATTCACAGTAAAAACTGGTTAACGTATTGACACATTTATGTTCGCATTGATTGATCTCAGATTTGGCGCATTCATCGACATTACAATGAGGCGGTTCATCACTTCCGTCGTCGCAATCGATCTGTTTATTGCAGACTCGTTCATAAGTAATGCACTGACCGTTTTTGCATCTAAACTGTCCGCCAGCGCAAGTGGGGGCTTCGGTTTTGCATTGGGGCTGATTCTCATCGCTTCCATCCCCACAATCGTCTTCTCCGTCACATAAATAGGTTTTTCGAATACATTTTGTGTTTCTACACGAAAATTCTTCGGGAGAACACGTCCGGAATGTACAGTTCCTGTGCTCATCAGAACCATCGCCGCAATCGTTGTCGTGATCTAAAAAATTTAATATTTAGTCATTTGTTCAAAATATTGGGTTCAAAGTACTGACCGCAAAGCCATTCCTTATTAATACAGCGATGATTATTACATCTGAACTGATCGGCTTCACAGGGCTCTGGAGGAGGACAGGAGTGAACAGTTGTGTTCTCGTCTGCTCCGTCCACACAATCGGGATCTCCATCACAAATCCATCGCTTTGGTATACACTGTGCCCGACCCCAGTTTTTGTTGGCCACACATGTGAACTCTCTGTCGGGATCGCACTGACGGGTATCGCACTGGTGTCGAATGTCTTCATCAGAGTTGTCGAGACAGTCATTATCGCCGTCACAAATATATATCCGTGGAATACAATTTCCGTTATCACAAGTGAATAGATCTCCAAAACAGGTCCTCTTTTCGCTCTTACAATATTCTTCTGGTTCGTCAGCTTTAGAACCGCCACAATCATCGTCGCCGTCACAATACCAGGTGGCGGGTATGCATCGATGGTTCGGACACCTGAAACTATTGGGTGGACACGTTCTTTGAGAACAGATCAAAGTATTTTCATCAGAATTATCGCCGCAATCGTTATCTCCATCTGTTTGTTGAGGAAAATATCCGAAATTAAAAGATATTCATAGCTTTCAATTGATATAACTCTTACCGCACAGCCAATAGGGTTCGACACAAATGTTAGTATTTTCACATTTAAGGTGATTTCCGGGACACGTCCTGTTGTTCGGACAAATTGAATGACTTTCATCTGATGTTTTCGCGTCTTTGCAATCATTAACTCCATTACAAACTTGAGATTTTGGAATACACTTATGGTTAGCACAAGTAAACTCTCCATCAGCACAGTCGGGGTATTCTGTGATATAATTGCAATTTAATTAGTTTTGATTATATTTGAAACTCAAGTAAAACACTTACGACATCCCTCTTCATCGGTATTATCTCCGCAATCATTTTCATGATCTGAAAAATTATTAAATATTTATTTACTGTTAATAACTAAACGCTCAGAATATTTACCGCATTTCCAAGTTTTAAAAACACACCGACCGTTACCGCAACGGAATTCATTGGGACTACAAGTGTGGAGCGCTGTTAACAAGAATCAAATTTATCAAAACGTTAAGAATATTTGTTAAACAATTAAATGTTGGACAGACTTACAGCAGAATATCTTGTCCTCATCTGAATTGTCACCACAATCGTCGTCTCCATCACAGGCCCAGAGTCTTGGAATACACTTAGAGTTACTGCAGGCATATTTGGTCTCTTCACAGCTAACATTTTCGGGGACACACATTCGGTTTTCATTCGCCAATTTGTAACCAGTATTACACCGACATTCGACGGCACCGTTTGGCGCAGAATGACATGAGTGGGCACACCCACCATTATTTATCTGACACGGGTTTTTATCACATTTTTGTCTTTGAGATGAATAAATATGTATATCTCGCGGGGATTCTTCCAATCTTTTAACCATTTCAATCATTCCGGCGCCGGTATGCTTCTCAGCCCTATAGACTCCTCTCAGTTGAAGATCCGTCCAATAAATATAATTTCCAAAAACAGTGACTGCAAACGGATATATCGTCGCCGAGACTAACACTTCCCGATTGGATCCATCCATATCTGATCTCTCAATCTTCTCGCGAAGAGCGTCAGTCCAATAGAGTTTCTTCTCCTCGTAATCAATACTTAGACCACTCGGTTGTGTCAGATTGTCCTCAACTATTGCCTTCTTTTCATTGCCAGCCAGAGTTGATCTGAAGATTTTGCCGGAATTACCGAATCGGCCTTAAATGCAAACAAATTTAATTAAATTAATAATTAATTTAATTGTAATAATGTTTACCCCAATCAGTGAAATACATGAATCCTTCACACGGATCAACGACTATAGCTCGAGGTCTTTCCACTCTGACTATCATAACGACTTGTGTGCCCTCCATATTCATTGAGTAAATACTACGATTGGCCGAATCAGTCCAATAGATCTTATGACTGGTCCAGTCGTAAGCAATTCCTTCGGGATTTATACCTTTAGTGAGAATAACATTGATTTCATCTCTTTTGTCGATATTTATCCACGAAATGCTTCCGTCGGGACGTATTTGAGTGAAGAATAAACGTTTGTTGGAATAATCGAAGTCAAGTCCCACCACATTAGTTAAGTTGACTCTGGGAGGGAAGGGAGCACTCGTCACCTGAGGATCTAAATTAACGCTTCGAATCTCTTTTCTTGTGGTGAATACAATGTATTCGTCAACATTTTTACACTTTTGCTTATCGGGAGCCAACACTCCTGTAGAACAGGCACACCGATAACTGGCGTCACTATATCCGGGAGGGATCGCGAAACAGAGCTGTTCACACATACGATCACTCAATCGAGAACAGGGAGAATCTCCGGGCGGCTGATTCTGAGCGTCGAATATTACAATATCTCTGAGAGTATCCAGATTTGATTTGAAAGGTTCCGGAAGTCCTGTCCTATTATCTGAATATTTGTTTCCTCTGAAGATTGTTCTAAGATTTCTGTCGACCCAATAGA
The DNA here is from genome assembly GCA_034698525.1 of Achipteria nitens. Taxonomy (NCBI): domain Eukaryota; kingdom Metazoa; phylum Arthropoda; class Arachnida; order Sarcoptiformes; family Achipteriidae; genus Achipteria; species Achipteria nitens. Next base: position 3,459 of record JAQGBR010000663.1, on the reverse strand, counting down.
CCTGAGAGCCAAGTATTGACACTCCATAAGGAGTCGGTAGGTTTTTCCAAATGTATTGCCGCCGACCGCCAGAAAATGACACTTTTTGAATGGCGTCTTCTCTGGCGTCGACCCAATAAACATCGTGAGTGACGATATCAATGGTAAGATCTCTTGGATTACTAATTCCGGTCACGACTATTGGTGTTCTATTTGTTCCATCGAGTAATGCCTTTTCGATTTTGGGGAACTGTCCGTAATCTATCCAATAAAGGAATCGCTTAATGGGATTGACAGCTATTTCTCGGGGAGCGTCAGTAGTAGTCTTGACTAAAACCATTCGGTGGGTGCCGTCCAAAAAGCAGACTTCTATATACGTCTCGTGAGGGAAGACATTTGTAAAATACATATTACCGGCGATCCAATCGATAGCTATGCCTCGAATTCCATTACTTCCGATTCCATCAGATATTATGTGTTGTTTTTCAGAGCCGTCCGGTTTTATTCGATAAATACCGTTGCGTTCACCCGGATTATACTCAACCCAATAGATGTGACTCTTGACAACATTGACGTCAATATGCAAAATGTTATGTCCGGCTCCGGCCAGAGGTTGAATGGCCTCCGCGTGATCTTCAAGACTAAAGCCTTGCATTTTGTTTAGAGAAGAGACGACAGCAAAAGACTTGTAGGCCTGACAGTTGGTCTCACCATCGGTACGGAATCCTGTGCTACACAAACATTTCCTCTGATTATTATCTGCAGGAATACAGAGCTGTTGACAGCCGCCATTTCCCACACGACACGGATGGTTCTCAACACCCGGTCTTTTACTATAAATTTTTATGTTTGAAAGGGAAGGAGTGTTTTCTTCAATTGTAATGGCATTACCCCCGTCTGGAAGATTGACTCTGGCTATTTTCTCGTAGACTGAATCTAAATAATAGAGTCGGTTGTTATAAACGGATAATCCTTGAGGTTTGGCTATTCCAGAGCCGGCCGTCACAATAGTTCTTCTGTCTCTGCCCTCTGTATCTATACTTTCAATAACTCCGGTATGGCTTTGACTGAAGTAAAGTCTTTTGTTAATTAAATCAAAAGTGAGAGCTTCGACGTGATGTAGTGAATCCCTGACCAGAATCGTAGCATTGGAACCGTCCATATTAGCACGGGATACCTTTTGTGGTACACCCACACCCCCCTCATCCAACCAATAAAGTTTTCCCTGAAGAGGGTCTAAAACTATTGCTTTTGGTTTTGCCACTCCTTTTTCAGAACCATCATTACTGAGGACAGTCCTTCTGTAATATTTTTCTCCGTCTGTTTTAACGACTGCTATATTCGAAGCCTTTTTATTTCCGATATAGAGATTCCTTCCGATCCAATCAAAAGCTATACAATAGGGCGCCCCCACAATACCATCGGCTAAGAATTTTGTTTGATTACCTCCTTTAAGACTAACTTTAAATAGAGTTCCATTCTCTTTATCGTCTTCCTTGAGCTGAACCCAGTATATGAAGCCCTCCTGTTTGTCGTAATCAAAATCATATCCGTTTTCGACTCCAATAACAGGAGTGAAATGTCCGACAGATTTCTCGTTTGGCGTTAAACTCAAGTCAACGATTTGTGTCGCTTTCATAACCATTAGATATGGTGTCTCAACAGGTATACAACGACCGCCGGAGGTTGTCCTGTCCTGGCCATAACCGGGCGGACATTTGCAGCTAAATCCTTCGGGTCGAGGAGAAAGAAGACAAAGATGAGAACAGGGAGCTTTGGCACATGGATTAGGAGAGGGTGGCTGAAGAAGTGGATGATTTATATGAATGCCAAGGGGTTGACTCACTAAATGAGAGACAACCGTTTGATTTATTCCTCTAAATTTGTGACACGAAAGCACTCGATTTAATTGTCGGTCAGTCCAGTAAAGTGTGTCTTCAAAAACAGTGAGTGAATGTGGATGTAATAGATAGTGATTGTGAGCCAACACTTGTTGTCTGCCGGAGCCGTCATAATTGCAAAAATCTATATAATCCAGTTTAGAGTCAGCGAAATATATTCTTCGCGTCGGGATATCAATAGTTAGACCATTGGGCCAATAGATTTTGGTACTGACAATCACTTTACGCAAACTTCCATCCATTCCTACTCTTTCAATGCGTGGGTTTTCTCCCCAATCAGTCCAAAACATGATTCTGGCGTCTTCTCGAGGGTCCAGACATATACCTCGGGGTTGGCTTATGTTTTGTGATAACAAAACGACATGATTTTTGCCGTTAATTGTCGAAACTTCAATCGTCTTAAGTCGACTGTCCACCCAATAAAGATTATTAGCGATCCAATCAACGGCCAGACCTTCTACTAAGTCTAGTCCACTGCCAACAACTACTTCTGGTTCACTCGACCCCTTTTTCATTCGGAAAATTTTCTTTGAGTGCATATCAGACCAATAGATAGTTCCCGAAATCATTTCTGAAGCGGTGGCCACAACATTCTCGACTCTGACCGGTACTCTTTCCAGCGATACGTTAGTAATATTCGCGACAAGAATTGACCGGCGATTAGAAATCACGAGATAAGCACTGCTCCGATTGACTGCTTTGCAGTGAGTCTTATTCTCTAAACGATAGCCGTCTTCGCACAGACACCTAAAGGATCCCTTTTCATTGAAGCACTTATGGCTACAGGAGCCGATTATAGAGCACTCGTCGATATCAACACAAGTTCTCGTGTCGTTTAGACGTTCTCCTGGAGGACATGTACAGAGAGGACCAAAAGGTGTTGGAGTGCAGTCATTTGAACATTGATTGCTTGAACACGACTGTAGATCACAAGCCGGACCTTCATCTGCACCGTTTGGACAGTCAAGGCTTTTATCACAGATTTTTTTAATTGGAATACATCTGTCAGTAATGTTAGGGCACATCCATTGACCACTCGGACAGTCATATTGTGTGCGCCCACAGGCGTGTCGTTGATCTTCATCTGAATTATCGCCACAATCATCAGTTCCGTCACAAATCCATGACTTGAAAATACATTTGGAATTATTGCACTTAAAGTGATTACTCGGACATTCAATTTCGCCACAAGTGGTCGGTTCATCACTACTGTCCTCACAGTCAGGGTTCCCATCGCTGTATAAAAAATATATTTAACTCAATAACTATTAAATTATATAAATGACAAACTGTTAGACATTGAAAGAAGACATACCAATACCAAGACTTTGGAATACAAATTCTTGAGGCCTGACATTGAAATTGCTTTTCGACATCGCATTGATTGGGAGATAAAGAGGGACAGCCTTTCTCGTCAGAACCATCCTGACAATCATTGACACCATCGCAGTGATAGCTTTCATGAATACATTGTTTAAGATTCGCGCACTGGAACTGAGTGGAAGAGCATATAATTGGCGGACAATTTTGTTCATCAGCTTGGTCAAAACAATCATTATCACCATCTGTTAAATAATCA
>JAQGBR010000662.1:0-11664 GCA_034698525.1 Achipteria nitens | reverse complement strand
ATTATAATAATTTTGAATAATTAAGAGTTAAATAACTTTTCGTTTCGATTCTTGGAATTCATTCAATTCTCTTAATTTTTATTATAAAAGAAAAACTCATAAATTATTTAATAAAAAATTGTCAACTTTTGACATAATATTATAAATTATAACATTAATGGAGCGCTTATTTCTTAGACTATTGTCTTTAAGTTTAACTCTAAACAGAGGTTAGCCTTAATTAAATTCATTTAATGTCTTTAAAGCTTTAAAGAAACCATTCACTACTTAAAATAAGACCTTTCGTCAAATTTCAAGATCAAATATTTAAAGTAAAAAAAATATTGGTTCCCAAAGGAAGTAGTTTTGGATTAAGTTTTAAACGGCAAACGACAGTCATTTGACATATAATGGTTGGAATCAGATATTAATTCTCTTAACCACTCATTAATTTCGATCATTTAATAGGAATCAGAAAATAAAATTCAATTCTCTTTAATTAATCAAATAAATGAAATAAAAACCAAAAGTTTGTTAATCGAGATTATAATTATAGTAATGCCACCAAACGGTAGATTATATAAACATTATTAAGACTTGATTAACCAAATTCTCCAGGTTAAATATTTAAATAGATTATAATTTATTAGAATAAAATCAAACGATTTAAGATATAAAATATTTATTGAAGACATTTTTAAAAGGTAAAGCTGTTTAAAAGGATAATTTAGAGAAATGTGCATGCTCAACTAAAATTTAATCAAATGACTCATATAAAGAGTATTGACTGTAGTTATGTTGAAATACCGTTTGTCTCAAATAGAAATTTGTTTGCAAACAAAAAATCAAATTAAGAAATTAATTTTACAAATAAATGACATCAAATAAATGTATTAAATAAATAAATAATAATAATAACAAATTAAAGTTAAATTTGAATAATAAAAAGGTTTATTGATTTAAAATAAAGCGATTTTAAGCCAATAGTACTGAAAGTATTGAATGAGTGTATACTTCAGCCATCTTTTTATGAGTCAATACAACAAAACAAAAATCTAATTTCAAAACGGATTTCAAATATTTAACAAAATTTTAAAATTTAATTATAATTTTTGGATAAATTTTAATATAATTGTAATCAAATCGTATATTAAATAAGATGCTCGAGGAAAGTACCGGCAATTTCAGTGCCACCCGTAATGTCTACGACTGGTATTTAAGACAAATTAATACTTAAATTTGATTTTTGATTGAATTGAATGTCAAAACAGGTATCAGACGACAACTCACGTTATTTTGAATGTTATGATCAAAAACTTGAAGGAAAGTGACGTAAAAGTAAAGCTAATCGACGAGACTCTGGACGTGACCTGCAGTCTCGCCGACGGCAACGAATTTAAACTTCACTTTAATTTATTTAAAAGCATTTATGTGTCTGAAAGCAATTGGACGGTCACTCCTTCCAAACTCGAAATCAAACTTAAAAAAACAGATCGAAAGCGATGGCAGAGTTTGGAAGTACTGCCCGATAAGGCGGGGAAACGTCCGCTAAGTTTTGTTGGTTTCGTTCAGCCGAATGCCACCAAAAAAGCGAATACAGCCATCACTAGAGTCAACACTAGTCTCGTTGAGGACAGTCTGAGCGCACCATTCCTTCCAAAGTATGATTGGCACCAAACACCTCATAATATAATTATTTCAATCCATATCTCAAATCTGACTGAAAATGATGTGAGGGTCGAGTTCTCAGAGAACAGTCTGTTGTGGTCGTGTAAAGTGGATGAGTTGACCACTTATAACGTCAAACTCTCACTTTTTAAGCCAATTGATGTCGAGTCCAGTAATTATAAGATAAGTGTTTCAAAACTGGAGATAAATCTAAAAAAGCGAGACTCTGGTCGTTGGCAACACTTAGAAGCCGTTTCCCAAACAATCAAAAGTACGAATTTCCCCCAAATTAAGACTACATTAATAAGTGAGGCCTCACCCGAAGCCAGCGGTTCCGGTATTGAACACAACTTAGAACTGATTGACAACAACGGAGTTTGTAGTGCCAACAGTAGTGAAGTAGTGGCTAATAATAAGACTTTTAATTATACTTTAGTCAGTTTAGAGCCAACAGATATTCTGGTCGACGATAACCACTGCGTTGCCATTAAAGACGATAAAGTGCTTCAAAATTTAGATAAAATTGTCACCGATTTTAAAGAAAGAGAAGCAAAAACAGTAGAGTCGGGAGGAGTCGATGATCTGCTCCGAGAGATCTATGAAAAGGGCGGCGAAGAAGTGAGGACTGCCATCAATAAAAAGTTTAATGAAAACAGTGGTCAGTCTCTCGAAGAGACAAAAGAAACTAAACTTAAAATCGAAGAAGAAATGGATGACAAAACACAAATTGATTTAACAGACGATATCTGTGCCCAATCAGCACATACTTTGGTAGAACCCGATGTTTGACCACTTTTTCATTATTTTCTGTTTTTCTATTTTCTAATCATTGATTAATTAATTTAAAAACACGTTTTTATTAATTATTTTATTATAAATTCAGTTTCTTTTAGGCTTTAATCAAATAATTATGCGTTTAATTCATTACAAAATCTCTATAAATATAATACTTTTTTCTTATTATTTCTTATAAATCATTACATTATTTGTAATTTAAAACTAATTTAACGATATTTTCAATCAAATAAAGCCTTTTTTGAAATTTATTTATTACTTTTAAAAAGTTATCAAAAGGTATGCCTCCCATATAAAAGGCAACCCTTTTATGTTCATTATTTGTGGCAACTTTTCAGATATTCATCAACTTTAATGAACTTGCTCATTTTTACTCACAACCTATTTTAAACAGGTATGAGTGTTACTCTTTCTCTAGATTAAAATGTGAGCTATTGTGGCAATTAATTAGTGAACAGCCATTCCCTCAGTTGAGTGGACAGACATCGCAAACCGGTGACTATTTGGGTACCTTTTATTGTCTCAAAACCATTAAATGCATACATTTTGAATCTATAGAAAGAGTGTTCGCATTAATTCAAAATATATCAAATTTAAGGGATAAACCATTTCTATTGAATAAGGGTCACTCAAACTATTCAAAATGTATTATCAATTGATATGATCAAGATCATTAAGATTTTTGAAACTAACAATAAATAATAAGCATCAATATATATGCCCTAAACATTTTTGCCCCTCTTTTGTAATCCATTTAAGTTTTACTGAAATTAGTTTTGAGTCGTTTTTATTGAATAACTTTAGTTTGGATTTCATTTTAAGCGCAAAACATTTGTTTCAATCATTTATTTCAGTAAATCCTCGATAAGAGTAAGTTTAGATTTAATTAATTAAATATTAATATAATTTATTTATTTTAATTAAAATTGTATTCAATTAATTGAATTCAATTTATTTTAACATTAATTTTGAGATTTTTTTAAGAAATTAATTTTGATTTAAATGATAACATTTTAAGGGATTTCTTATATTAAGACATGTATTGAGTCATTATTTAATGTTTTTTTGACATTTAATTGGATTTAAATTTAGTTTAATATCTCTTAAAATATTGAATCAAATAAAATGGCAAAAACTGCAAAAGAGTCCAAAGAAGACAACAAAACCAATGGTTTGTCAGAAGAATTGTCTGAAGATATAGAATACGACACAACCGATGAGTTCGCTCTTCGGCCGATTCGCAGCAAAAATGCTTTCAAGTATTGAATCGATTTTTAATTACTTTTAAAATAATTTAATACTAAATCTGCCAAAAGTGACATCACTTCAGACAAAGGCTTTGAATTCGAGACAACTGAAGAAAATGAGGCCGAAAAGGAAGAGTTGGACACAAAGCAGTACTGGACTCGTGAGGAGATAATGACTCACTTGGAAAGCAATCCCAGACCCGATACTGACATCTGTGCTGACTCTGAGTTCTTTGACGAAAGGATCAAATATATGGAAAACATTTATAAGAACGGAGTCTTCAAACGAGTTCTTCGCAAAGGAATCGGAGATGTGGTCACTGAGAACAGTGCTGTTCTCTACAATCTTAACGCATATTTAGAGCACTCGGATGAGCCCTTCGACTCCACTTGGCTTAGAGGACGACCTAATCTCCATAAACTCAGTTACGACACATTACTTCCCGGTCTTTGCTTAGGACTGCTAACTATGAGAAGAAGCGAACGCTCGGAGATAATCGTCAGACCAGAGTATGCATACCTCCAAATGGGTTGTCCCCCTCGAGTGCCAGGAAATGCAACCATTCTTTATATCGTGGAAGTGATTAAAGTGTTCGAAGAGGGATCACTCGCACACTTCGAGACTATGGATGTCGAGGACAGGGAAAGAGTAGATCTCAACCTAATTATTGGTTTATGTGATGACGAAAGGATTTCGGGGAACAGTTATTTCAAAGCCAAGCGATACAGAGAGGCAGCCTTTCGCTATCGGAGAGCCATTCGTTGTTTGGAACAAATGACTTATAAAACACCAGAAGACGAACAGAAAGGGAAAGACCTTCTGATTAAACTCTACACAAATATCGCAAACACTTATAATAAGTTTTCGAAACCATTTAACGCAATGTCTAACTGCAAGAAAGCACTGGCTATCGACCAAAACTGTTATAAAGCCCACTATCAGTACGGGTTATCCAAAATGATGAACGGAGACTATGAAGACTCGAAACTACATCTCTTGAAAGCACTCAAACAGAAGCCTCACAGCGAAGAAATCATTGCAGCGCTTCAGAGATTAGACCAACGAATGAATTCCGACCGCATTATCGAAGAGGACCTCTTCAGAAGAATGGGTTCTTTTCTTAAGTAATACTTTTGTTATCAATAAATACTTTAATCAAAACATTTTCATAAATATTATCGAAATAATGGATTAAAAATTAATTAAAAAATTAAAAAATAATTGAAATAATACTCTATTTTATTCTCAACTCTTATTCACTCGATTTTTATTTAATATTTCAAAAAAGACTTAAAAATAAATTAATGGAAATTTCCGTTAAAGAAATTTTGTGTAAAATAAAGTGCCCTCCGCTTCGCTCCGGGCTTAAGCTACTGGTTTCGTCGCTACGCGACGAAACATTTTTACTTTTGCCTCCTTTGGGATTCGAACCGACCATCTCTTTCTCGTTGTCGTCTGCATTAACCACTGCACTACTATAGCCACCCCACCCACCCCTTCATTAAAACTTTTATTTATAACTAATTCAGGACTTAATATATTTTTAAAGAAATACATATTATTATCAAAAATTGTTTTTTATTTTTAAAAAAGTGTCCTGAATTGGGATCGAACCCACACATTAGGTTTTATATGCGGTGAGGCTAACCACTAGACCACAGGCTTTAGTTGTTTTCAAATACATTTTATTAATCAATACTAAAATAATGGGAGATATGATTAAAGTGGAAAATAAATCAAAAAATTAAAATTTAATGTTTTTTTGAACACAAATGTCTTAAATTAAGTTTAGCTGTGATTTGCTGTCAATTGTTTGAGAGTATCCTTCAATTGGTTGTCAATAATCTTATTTCTTCTCAAATGTAGTCCCCATTCGTTGTTATCACTCAATGAAACCCATTTTTAAATCCTATTTCTGAGACAAAATGAGTTTAATAACAAAATGAGTGAATGTCTTAAGTCTTACATTTGAGATGACTTTCGATTGCCTTAAGAGTCAATTCATAGGCTTTATTCGACAGATTAGTATTCGAAGCGATTGCGTCCCACTTCTGTTCAGTACAGTTACGGTATAAGCGGTCGGCACTCAATGTTTGTTCGGTCGCACAATGAATGACAGTTTGTGATCCCTGTCGGGGAGTTCTAACAAATAGTGCGGCGAATGGCGTCAAAATGACTAATTGCCACCACTTTAGTCGTAAATGACGGCTAAGATTAGTCCAAACAATGCCAGGACTGGCCATCAATACATCAATTGATTGGTTCTGTTTAACAATATTTTGATGCAATTTTCTGGTGAACAGAATATTTGCTAATTTACTGTTATTATAGGCTTTCCTCAACTCATAGTTTTCATGAGAAGCATATCTATGGATAAAATTAATTTTAAAATATTTGTCGATTAATTTGATTCAATTCATACCCTTTTATAAAATCATTTTCATTGATAACTCCTTTCCGATAGAGAGTAGAAGTAATGATAAGAACACGACTTTTATTGCAGTCATTACTCGAGTCCTGAAGTTTTGGTAATAATAGAAGAGTTAATAACGCAGTACTCAAGTGATTGACTTGAAATTGGGTCTCAAACCCATCACACGTTAGACTAAAAGGGGGCCCAAAAACGGCCGCATTATTGATGAGAATATCCACCGATTCTTCACTTTTAATGATATCTTTTGCGAAGTGTTTTACGGATTCAAAAGAAGACAAATCGATGTTTTTATAAACCAAAGTTCCCTTATATTGGAATCGATTGATCTCTTGAATGAGAGTTTCGGCGGATGTCTTGTCCCGACAGCCCATCACAACTCTGGCCCCTCTTCGCACTAAATCTTTAGCCGTCTCTTTGCCGATACCACTGTTGGCACCGGTAATGATCACAGTCTTGCCTTTCATTGAGTTCTTGTTCTGACATTTCTTCCAAACAATTTGTTGACAATAAATACGAAAACTTATGATAAGAGCGATCACTGAAACACAACTGTACTCCAGAAGAATATAAGATATCATTTGATTTTCTCTTCAATTCAATTATATCTTAAATATAAGTTTTAATTATTTATAAATTGTTTTATAAATATTTATGACTATATTTTTGATTCAAATTTAAAATAAATTTAATAATTATTTGTTTACAAAATATCCAAAAATATATTAAAAAGTAAACAAAAATATAAAAAACGTCTAATAATTGTCTAATAATTCATTATTTCAATCAATTTTAGCCCAAATTTTAATTTAAATCAATATTTGATTGAATTCTGAAATTTTAATCTTTGATTAAATAAAATAATTAACGATTTTTTTGATAAAATTTTTATTAACAAATCTATTAAAGATATAAAATAATTGAAAAAATGAAAGATTTAGTCATTTAATCGACAAATAATAAGAAACTGAAGAATACATAAGAATTCAATGATTTTGTATTAATTACAGAATAAATATTTTGAAAACATTTTCACAAATCATTGAAAACTGGAGGCGTATCAGATCTGGTGGCGGTGGCTGTCGATGCTTTGACGAGATCATCACTTTGTAGCATGCACATATTCCAATTGGCCATAAACTCAAGACCGTCGGGAACCGTATGATTACGCGAATAGTTGAGCGCTATTTTGGTTCCCTGAACCGCCACCGGACTGTTGGCCGCAATCTTTTTTGCTGTTTCGAGCGCTGACTGGACTGTAGTCTCAGAGTCGGCGAATACAGCGCTGACTAAACCCAACTAAACAAACAAATTATTAGATCTCAAATCCATTCATAAAACTAAATAAACAAAAACCTCTTTGGCTTCAATTGCGGGCAAATTCCTCGCAGTGTAGGCCAACTCCCGAACCAAACTATCGCTGCCAACAATTTTGGGCATACGTTGAAGAGTTCCCAAATCTGCAGCCATTCCAATACCGACTTCTCTGATGGAAAAGAAGGCATCATTGGAACAGTATCTGATATCAGTAGCACTGATCAGATCGAGTCCGGCTCCGATACATCCGCCGTGAACTGCGGATATCACTGGTTTGGAACAGCGGACAACAGTATTGAATGAATTTTGCATTAAGATAATCATATTTCTGAGGAATTTGGCTCTCGTCGCCACATCGATCCCATCGGCGTTAGTGCCCGACACGTGACTAATCATTTCCAACATATCCGTAAAGTCTAGTCCAGCACAGAATGTCTTTCCAATTCCCGATATGACAACAACTCTGCTCTGTTTGTCGTCATTTATTTCGTGAAAACATGAAGTGATTTCTCTGAAGACATCCCTATTCATTGAATTCCTTTTGTCGGGTCTATTGAGCTGTACGTGCAATACGTGGTCATAAGGGGCAGTCACCTGAAGTGTTTCGAATTCTGCATAACGAGTAGTATAGGCGGCGGCGGAATAGCTTCGAACCAATTGATTGAATGAATTCAATGTCTTCTTCTTTAAGAAGGAATTGTTTTGTAGATATATTCGGCCTTTAATTTAATTTAATTCAATTAATATATAATTATTTTAAAAGTTATCAATAAATTTATGTTTATATTATTCTTGAAAATAATTCAATAACTTTATTGACTAAAAGATAATAAATGTTTGAATTTTATCTCTATTTACAGAATAGTTGTGTACTTTGTATTCAGATTAAGATTTATATTAAGATTCGGATCAATAAAACAATTCAAAAGGAATACAAAGTTTTTTAATATTAAATTTAATGAAACTATTTTTTATATTTTTATTATTATATGGTTGTATGTTTGTATCTAGCTTGTTTTTTAACAAAACAATCAAATAGGAAAAATTAAAATCACGAGATGAGTGTCCTTCAGCTTTGAATTACAAGGTCTGGAAAACACTGGATAACAAACATTAACCTTCAAAGTGACGAAATCATTGAAAACTTTTCGGAAATCAATGTTTGCGTCAAATTTCCTTAAAATTAAAACACAAAATCTGTAAACAATTACTGGAATTTTCATTAAATTTTAAACTTTTTTCTAAATTACTTTCGATAAGAATATCAAGTTTTCAAAGTCTTATTCATGAGTTAAGTCTTATTTTTTCCATAAGACCTTAAATTTTAATTAAAATCATTAATTAAATTATTTTTAGTAAATATGTTTATTTAAGAGACTTAACGTATATTTAATTGATTACAGGTGTCTTCAAAATTATTGAGTCTCACAATAAAATACTTAATAAAAAAGGAAATGTTTTACAAAATGTTTATCAAAAGATAATTAATAAAGAATTAAACTTTAGATAAATATTTGAATCAATTAGAAAACAAATTAAAGTCCTTTTGATTAATTCTGGTTAAAACTGATCTCTGAGTGAAAAACCGATTTAATGTACTCTCAATGTATTCAATATTAGTGTAAATCACTATCTTTTTATCAGTTCTTATACCAGAAGAACAACAAAGTCTGGTCTCAAAGTCTGAAAAACTCGATATTTACTATCAAAGATCAAAGGTTTAGAGTAAAAAAAGGTTTTTTGCACCGTCTCTGCCACCTCTACCCTCTCTACCAATGAATGCACATATTTTTGAATTAAATATAAAAGATTTTTGTCAATAATATTCAATACTATAAAAATTTATAGTATTATAAAAACAAATTAAACACTCAATGAATTTGAGATCAAAACTAAAATATCTAAATATTAGAATTTATAAGTTTAAACAAATAATAAAATAATCTTACCAGTTTACATTTATTTAATATACAGTAAATAAATAAGAATTGAAATAAAATATTAAATTAATAACAAAATAATCAATAAATTAATGGCTAAATAATGTCTAAAAATAAGTAAAAATAAGAGAAAACTCACCGAAATCTTTGAATAACTTGGAGACAGACATTATTGCATTTAAATTGACGCTCAATATTATTGAAGATATAAGTGTTTAATCATTTACTCTTAACTTAAATAAGACTCAATTATAAGTTTAAATTTAAAATCAAATATAAACAGAAACTCAACTTTATATATAAAGCAAATTAAGGGAAAATCAACTAAACTTCTGTTATATAACCAGAAAAACAGTTTTCTAACTAAATATTAGTGGAAATGTTTAATAAAAGTTTAAGTTTTAACTTCGAAACCCTGTTCTCAGTAATTGATAAAAAACTTCCAGAACTGACAGCATTGAAGGTCTGATCAGCTTTTATACCATTAGTTGAGGTAATGATACACAACGAGTCATTCGAGTTATCAAACAAAAAGATTTTTTGGAGTCAAAGTACAAATTATTGCATTAAAATTATCATAAAAAGGGATTTCTCGACAAACAGTCTATGAATTGAATCGAAAACAAATTGTGAAATATTTGAGTCAAATGGATATGAAACTCAATAAACAGGTTATTACAGAAAGGTTTATATTTTGTTGAAAATTATAAACTTGTTTTTGTAGATTTTGTCGTATATTTGTAATAACAGATTAATTAACTTTTTTCGCAATACTTTTTTGTTTTTACTTTAATTGCTATCTATTCTACACATTCCCTATAATTTGATGATTCAGATTCTAAAGGTCTTAAAAAGTCTATTTATTTGAAGTTTGTCCAAATTGTCTACCGATATAACACACACACAACCTTTGATTATATAATTTTCAGTCGACAAACAAATACTTCACTTATTTATTGTCAACAAAATAATTATATTAAAACTTAGAAATAAGGAAACAAAAACATTCGGGAAAACAAGGAATATATCTATTGTTTGGTTGAGAATATCTTGGTTGCTGATACTCAAAAAAGTTGCTTGATCCAATTAATTGTTTGTTCTAATATTTCTATAAAACATAAATTATGATAAAAATGAATTATATCTAAACTCCATCTGAAATATTAGGTCTAATTTTTTTATCGATTTTTCATTGTTTACGAAAACGTTGAATGCTTTGAGAAAATAGTTTCCTCTAATTTTTATTAAATTTACTTAAATTTACTTAAATTCACGAATATTATTCATAAATATAACAATGTCCATGCTTATTTAGGATAAAATGGCAGAAGAAGTTGATAAAAGGTTGGGATTAAGATTTGCCATGCACATTCAAATTAATATTTTTTTCACATCTAATTGTAAATTACATTAATATTATTAATAATTTTAATTTAAAATAAACTAAAATTAATTATCAAAATATTTAATTGACTTCAAATTTGATACAATTTTTTTGAATACTAATAGATATCTATTTTTAGAAATATTATATAAATTTAGAGAAGAATTAGAGATAACATTGATTTTTATTCGGTTATATTTATTTGTTTGATTAAAGTCTGGAGATCTGTAGTCGAGTCACCAATAATTTGATAAAACCTGAAAAACTCAAAAATTAGGCTAAAATTAAGACCGATATTCAAATTAATTACTTCTCTGAACTCATATCTTCAGTAATCTCTTCGAGTGACGAATTTGAATGATATTCGTCTGAAAATGATTCTAATTCTTCGTCAATAAATTGAATGTCCAGATGAGATAACAATTGTTTTTTATTTTGATCGCATCCACACAAGTTTTTATTTGTTTCAATAATTTCTATCAAATAATTTAATTTCTCTCTTAACTCATTGGTCTGATTCTTGAGGTTTTCCTTCTTTTTGTTGATTTCTTTCAATTTTGATTTCATTTGACTCAGACTTAATTTCAAGCATTGGTTTTGTTTTTCCAATTCTTTGATACTTTGTTTATCTGAGAGCCAATCGATTCTCTTTTGTTCACAATTTTCAATAAATTCTTTCATTACATCTGTTTTAAAAAAATTATTAAATTATTATAAATAGTATTTAATAAATTAAATTAAGTTACCTTGTTCGTTCATACAATTCAACAAAGAATTAGTGAACCGACACATGTCGTCAAATTGAGCCAAAATTGAGAGTTTAGATTGACTTTCGTTATTCATTTTAATTTGATTTTTAAATTAATTTTCAATTTATTTGATTAAATAAAAAAAATGTGTTC
>JAQGBR010000661.1:0-11673 GCA_034698525.1 Achipteria nitens | reverse complement strand
CTCTTCCGATCTATGGAGTAGTGCCTCAAATAGAGACTAAAAAGCGCTGTAAATATTTTTCACTGACATTACATTACGTGAGTGAATGAAGCGTTAATAATGAGAATACGTTTTATACATTAGTGACACATTCATTAGATATTTGTATTAAACATATGTCATAAACATATAAAAAACAATTGATTGCCTGACATGAGATCGGAGAGCAATTTGATGGTAGTGTAAGTGATGGCTTACCGTGTGAGATCCATCCATGGTTACAGTTGGCACAAATTCGCATTTGAGTCTTTCCAGGTGTAAAGCAATCACAGGAACAGTTGGGTGTCGAACAACGGATCGTCTAAACATTGAAATTAACAAAAATCCCATTTAATAAATGACTCAAAGATTCAAATATATTGTATTTTATTTATATATTGGATAAAATAGAAGAAAATAAGTCCAAAAATGGACATTCGTTACATTAGAGCCAATTTTGTTAATAGAAAAATGTATTGAAATATTAATTTCATTTATTTGTTTGCTTTCCTATATTTAGTCGATTATTGATATACACATAAGATATAAGTAAAGTATTGCATAACTTTATGTGAGTTTAGATTGTGTTGTGAGTAGTTTTTGGGTAGTGTTGGGCCAAACTATTTATTTATTCATACATTATTTTAGTGATACTGACTGGTGAGTAGTAGCGGTCATTTAAAGCTCATATAACAGTGAGACCATAGCTCAGGCATCAAAAGTGCATTTCTCTACTATTTTTATTTATGTATTAGAGTATGCAAGCAAAGAACATCCCTATCCATCCCTATGCACATCCATATCGAGCACATAGAGCATATACAGTGGTGTGATATTGATGAAACGGTTGTGCGCTAAGACAGCTGCCCGTAAAGCCACAAAAAGCTGTTTGGATGCGAACTGAAAACAGTATCAGAGTTTTTGGAGCAATGCTTGAGTCAAATCACTGGGGAAATGAAGAGCAGTGCTCACAAAACAATACGTTAGCTCTTGGTTTGGGCAGGAAAGGGGAACAACACTATCATAGCTTTCTTTTCTAACTTTGAGCCACATTTAATAATGGATGAGTTGGGGATATGAGGGGACAGCAGTCTATGACCAACAACACTAAACGAGAAAACTAATGTCCACTCAAAGTATATTATGTGTTGGCAGAGCTCACAATAATAGTAGTGAAACCCCGTTAGTCAGTAGTACGTGTCGTTGGCATCACTGCAGACTTGTTTCATGTTTTCGTGTTAGCCATTATTGGTTTGGCTCAGAATCGCTGAGAAGTGCTATTCTTCGCAGCATTTGTGGGGTTAATCTTCAATTGAATGTATGAAAGCTATGAATATAATTCTGTTGAGCAATGCGTCTGTTGGGACACACACTGACAGAACAAGTGATGTGTCACATAAATTGTCTGCAAATATACTTTGCTTGTGATTATAATACAGACCACTCTTCACATAAAAATAATAATCGCTGTAATAATTGTGTGCAGTTGTTGTTCACAACACCATTAAATGAGTTGTTTCTCTTTAAACATGTCTCTAATGATATACATATAGTCTGTGTATATACTAATGATTGAAAGACACAATTAATTGCACTTTAATTTGCTTTCTATCCAACAGTTCATATAATTAGCAAACAGTCTATCCAACAGTTGCTCTGAAGAGAACATCAATTAACTGATAACTGCCATAATTGATAGCAACACCAAATGGCAACAGATTCTACTCTTTTCTATTCTATCAGATACTCAAACAACACACACACACACACACACACACACCACATCTCCCACTATCCGATTGGGGGCAAACATTAGAAATTTGTTGCAACAAGTGATGATTTCAAAGGATAATTAATTTATTTATTGGTTCAGTTAATCTAAAATATTAATCAATATTTGAAAACCAATAGCGGTATAATAAGTCGACTCCACTTTCAAAACCACTTTCAAAAACATAAATATCGAAGTAATTAATTAAATGCATAATAGCTATATAAAAAAAGTGTTGGAAACGCCAATCATTATATTATATTATATTAGTCTAGTACAAATTGCAAGAATTATTTTTACCAGATTTAGTCTAAATTTATTGGGGTTTAGTCTTTTAGCCAAAAAAGTGGTCGAAAACATATACTTGTATTCAGAGGATTAGAATTAAAAGTGTGGGCATCCCTTAGCGAAGTGTGTTTTGTGAACTACATTTCCAATCGTTCATTCATGTAGTGATAACGAGTTGGGCTCTGAGGGGTCATAATCGCAGTGATAGTCCGACAAAAGCTGCCGAAATTGTCGACAAAAACTAGAAATGTATTACTCATTTGGATTATGTTATCCTTTGCTAATATACTAATACATGACGTGTCAAACAAACACCAAAAATAATATATTACTTCATTTGATTTAAAAAAGCAATTCATAGATCCATAGATTCATAGATTCTGAAACTTTTAATGATTTTCATTGAATTTTTTGAATGGCTTTGAAAATAATTATTTATGTCATTAAAAGTGAAGTTTTAAACTATTTTTATGTTGGATTTTTGACACTAAATAACAGAAAACATTTAATTGCTTTATATTTGGAACTCCAAAGTAAACAATTTCTTAGATTGTTTAGAAAAAATGAAATGATCGTGTATAAATTGCATAGTAGTCTAAATTATATTCTTCGAGAATGTCATTTTTGAACAATGGAAGGCCTGATTTTAAAATAAGCATGCTCTTAAATTTTGAGCTCAATTATTGTCATGAGTTTGTCATAAATAAAAAGTTGGATAACAATAGAATTTGAGGCCAAATAAGAGATGGAAGAAATTGGAGAAAAGGTTTAGCGATAATAAAAAAGAGAACATTTGATTGAATCGATTGATGGAATCTTTGTTTTATTGTCATTACTGGCCGTATGACTATTGATTGGTTTCAAATGCCTATCCCTTATTACCCCTGACTGTGAATTAAATACGATTATAATTACTATTAGTAATAATTAATGTTCTCTTATGATTGAGTGGTGAATCCGGTTATGTCATTAGGTCTGTCATAATGTCAAAACCAAGAGGCCATCAATGCATCATTGGCCCGGCAGAGCACAGGCACAGGATAGGCAGTGCAATGCGATGGCAAATGATCAATTACATGAGAGCTCATATAATAAGACTTCAATAGATTGCATCCAATATTGGAACTCATCAGAGCTTCGAACCCGTCTGACAGCCAATCCTATTGAATACCTATTTTTTACTTTACATTAAGCAGTGGGCCGTTGACCTGACGTTCAAATTAAATGTCAACCATGGCCTCCGTCACTTGTAATAAGGCTAACATCAAATGGTTTGGCGAATTATGATTAGAGGTGCGCCTCTTCTCAGCTGCAGGCCAGCCATCACAGCACACATTGCATTCACAGCACCACAACTAACAACTATTACCACAATATATGGCTCAGTCTTTTTGTGATTGCAAAATGAAACACATTTTTGCTTTACTGATGACCAACTGCCGACTCACTCCTGACGCCTCACTCTATGATCGATGCGAAACTACCTGACCTCTCATGTCTTCAATCCATTGTATAATACAGGCGTCGGTTACACCTTATATATCAGTTACTCTTTTGATATTTACTTAAACTTCTCTTATATTTAATGAAAACGGGTTCCACTTTTGCAGAGATTGACTCTCTTGTACTCAATTCTTGCAAACATTAGATATCAGTTCACTTTAAATATCGAAAACTCATTTTTTAGTCAATACCTCCAAAATATTTAGCTGTCAATGAATTGATAGCAAAATAAATCACTTTCAGAACCAATTAATTTGTTTTTAAACATAAAAATGAGACAAACATTTCAGTAATTATTTTGTGAACAAAAAAATTCTTGGATTTTGTACTCTTGTTTGACATTTATTGAAAACGACTGAAATCTGATTTAGAGTCAAATATATTTTCAAAACACATATTTTTAAGTCCTATTCTATAGATTGCAAAACATTTTGTCTGTAATTTAGCCCTTTTTTGATACTCTACTGTAATCTAAACTAAGATTGTCGTGGATGACTCCAAGTCGTTAATGATACACCCGTACAGAGTCCAGGCATGAGATTTTTGCACAGTTTTAGTTACTGGGCGTCTGTTGAGGTAAACGAGTCGTTTCCAATTTCGTTTGTGCGTGAAGTGAAGGACAGTCGACTTCGACTTCGACTGCACAGTCATAGACAGTCTCTACTCTAATAATTTCAGATTCGATATGCATTCGTTCCGACTCTCTATACCTTTCTATACACTAAAAACAGTTTTATAATAATTTAAACAATAATTTTTTAGGATTCAGTTGACATTCCTATTAGTGTTGCCAACAAATTATTATTATTTTAATTTTGAAGCACTACTTCACTGTCAAGTCTTCTGAATATTCATTGACTAATAAATTAGACACAAAAATCTAATTATTTCAAAAAAATATTTCATAGTTTTGATTATTTTTCATAAATTAAATAATTTATGTGTTTTTATATATTTATTACTGACTATTAAAATGTAAAAATGATTTTTAAAATTATAATTCATTGAATTCAACAGTCATTGAGAATAGATTAGCGAATGAATAGATTGTGTGAAACAAAGCCTACAATCAAAGAACTTAATTGAATGCTTCAGTGTCTGAGTCGTTGGTGCAGATGACAACTGTGTGCACCCCTTTATGCCATCCCCTCTCCCACTTGTTATATTCACATTAAGAATAGGCTGTGAAGTCATCAAATGTGACACAATCGACAAATTCACAAATTCTTTCAATTGTCTTAAAAGAGAGAAAACTTCTCTTCACTCGTAATGATTGGCAAAAAGTAGAGAAAAATTGAAAGGAATGCAAAACTCGTCATAAATGGTATTTGAATTGAAGATTAAGTCACTTGAAGTGACACATCACTGAAATCACTCAAAAAAATCATTATTGTATTTCACAAAATTATAATTTCGCTTTCGTTCTCATCGGAGTAGAAAAAATAGTGGGCGGCTTTTGATCCGGGATCAGTCCTAGAGCGACCTGAGCTGCGACAAGAGCTCATCTCACGGCTAAGTAACATGAAATGTATTTTAATGTCATATTTGCGTGTAAGTCGTCTGCAATTTTACGTATATTATTAGGTAATCGACAATCTTTTCATATGAGAGTCTGGGCTGAGAAACGAAAATTTGATGCCATAAGACCTTAAATATGTATATTATTATAATTGTTGAACTCGGCTTCAATCGGGTCACTCCGGGTTTATTGTCACTCAAATTCTTTAAGTTTAAATCATTTTTTAGAAAAATATTTTTTTAGGAAAACCTCAAAAGCTCTTAGATTTTGTTCTCTAATAATTAATTCAATTATAATTCAATTAATCAATTATAGCGTTAAAACATAGTATCAAATGTTGTGTCAAACAAATGTCAAAATCAATTGGTTTGAATGAAAACCCAGAATCTATTTAAGGATTATTTTTATGAATTTAATGTTAAGTTAATTATTTTTATGACTCATTTGATGACAATTTGTCAAACATTACGACAAATGTCGAGGTATTTAAAAAAGACATTAAACTAATAAAATGCTATAAAATGTGATTTAGGACTCACCACAACATCCATAGGAATTGGAGTGAAATTGTTTTTAAGGAGCGATTTGTTTGAGTCACTGGAAAAAGTCGAACAATTGTTGAAAGAAGTGTTGCGAAAATCGCGGCGAAGTCTCTGGTCGTGAGACTTAACGACTTTTGGAGGACCTCTCGTTTGGTTGTCGTGTTGTGCAGAAGTAGGCGGAGGAAGACGAAGATGATTAGTGTCGACCACTCTGTGCTGCGTCTCCTCTAGTATTGTGTCCCCTAATGTAAAAAAGTAGAAGAGGTAATGCAAAGGTGGGACAATTCGGCCGCTTGAGGAGTGGCCAACTGCGAGCGACACCACCTTTTTTGCGACGACACTGTCGACCAACGAGACAGAGACGATGCGCACGCAGTCAGACACTCAGACACATCACACTCTCATAAGACAAACAAATTGATTACATCATATCTTACATGCAATACAATCTATGTCTATGTCTTACATGGACGCAATATTTGCACCGACCGACGACCGACCCCTTCCACTATTATATCTGCTGACATTTGATAGAAACTCACAGTCAATACCAGTGACAAGACATCAAGTTTTGAGCACAAACTAGACTTTGCTGGAAGTTTTCAATTGAATTGAGCAAAACTTTTCCAGAATAATAGTGAACACAATAATAGGCACTCATTCAACACACGGAAGACACAGATGTCAAACACTCCAACAAATTCGTGACTTCAGAACAGAATAACTAATAGTTTTGAGTAAATACTGTTTCCAATAAATATTTGTCACTAAAATTGCAGAGAAAACAGAGAATGAGTTTTCAAATAAAATTTATGCCAAACACTAATAAATAGCAATAATTTTTTTATTCGTGAATTAATATAATTAACATTTAATACAATTCAGAAAACGAGTTGGAATCTAGAATATAGCGCAACACATGGGGTGCTCTATTGCACTGTCTGTTCGCTCTCAACGTCTAACATACACTTCAATGCAAAAGCATTAATACCAGAAAATGTTCGTTCTACCTCTCTGGCTTGTGCTGGATATGTGCTGCTCTGTACTCTTCTCTGCGACTGCACAGCGCACAACTTAGCACAGCATATACTCAATACATGCCACAGATTCCAGATCGCTCTCTACCGTCCCCCTATCTTTCCCCGGATCCGCAATTTATTGAGGGAAGTGGAAACTGTATAATATTGAGTGGCGTAGACCAGTCCTGATCATCACCAGTTCCAGAGTCTCTTTCTTTACTATTTTATGGTGAACTCAAGTATTTGAGTCAAACGATTTCAGGCTTTGAAGAATGATTGAGAGCAGTACCCACTCGTATCTAATGATCAAACACTGGGAACATATAATAAGCTTATATACTCTCCCCTTTGCTTATGGCCAGTCATTAGCCATACAGTATTGTATTGAGAATTCGTGTGCATATCAATAGGAACACCGCATCTCACAAATTGAGGCCACAAATGCTAATTTGAATACACGATAATTGAAGCTCTAAATTGATGTAATACTAATTCACACAGTCTTTAGATTTAGACAAAACCAGAAGACAATTACCAAATATTTACTCTAAATATATATCAAAATATATTGAAAATTATTTTTTATAATTTGATTTAAACTCATTTTGATGTCTATCTCTCAAAATTATGTTTGACATCAAAAAAATATTATTTATTGTCTCAAACGAGCGTTTCTTTTGAGTCGGTTTTTCAAAATTTGATTCTTTGATCAAAAATAATAACTCGAATAACAAAAATGTGTAGAATATTATGAATAAAAACTAAAAAATGGACTGACATTACAATAGATATATTGATTGATAAGATGTTTAATGAATCGATTGTTAACACAATTGAAGGCAATGTAGTATAAAATGAAATAATAGAAAAGAGTGTTCCCTTAATTAAGCAGATGTTAAGGGATGTTAAGGGATGTTAATTTGTCATTTTTGATAATCTCTTGCAAATGTGTTCACTAATGGAAAACAAGTTATGAAAAAAAAATTCAATTGTAATTCTCTAACTAAAAAGGAGGAGTTGTAATCGTATACCTGAGTGAACACTCTTTTTCTATTGCTTCACATTTCGGACATACCCTCCCTTTAGACTTGATTTTGTGATTTTTGTGATAAAAATGTTTTACAGAACCAGTAATTTGTTGTTAGACTTCATCTACTAATCGATTGACAGATCAAAAGAGTTGACTTTTAACTTAAAAGTGATTTTTCGCTACCATTTAAGTCAAAAACAAATTTTGGAAAAAAATATTACAAACTAAAGGGACTGTCATCCTATGTGTGGTCTATTCTTCACAAATCTATTGTGTCTACGATTCCATACCATTCATCAGAAGTACATTCATTTGATTGAATAGAATGTTTGACTCGAATAATCCGAAAGAAGAGTGGGACCCAACCCATTGTTTACATAAGCAATAGAACCATACATTTTAAGCACAGTTGAGGACAATTAGAGGAAAAAATGCAAAACACTTGAGTCGATGTCATTCAAGTGTTAGACGACAAGCGATTCAAACATAAAATACAAGAATTTGTTTGAAAAAAAATTAGTACTTCTTTTAAAAGCAATTTTCGGATTTCAATGATTTTTCAAATATTCAATTAATATTCCATTCAATGGCCAAGGTAATAGCCAAGATCCTTGATTGCCCTTCCAATTGGCCTTCCAATTTTTTTAAGGACGAAAAGATGTAAATATCGAACTTTTATGACACAAAATTTCAGTTTTTTTATTAAATTATTTTCGAGACCAACTCCTGACCGAAATAAGTCAAAACAAGTCAGAGAACTGTTTGAGACAAACTCATGATTTAATTATTTTCTGATAATTTTGAAAATGTTTAAAACCATTGTTGGGTGGGGGCGGACATCGACCCAATACATAACTTACATTTTTGTCCGAAGAAATGTAATTAAAAATTGATTTGTGCTGGTGTTGTGCCACAATTTTTCTTTAGATATCCAAAACTCTGGGTATTTACTCTTGGCTTTTACTGAATCGATTGAATAGAAAATTATAAACACTTAATATATTAATTGAATGAATAATCTTATCATAGAAATCGAAAAAGTATTGGAGTTTTTAAGTCCATAAAATAAAATGAGACTATTTTTGATTAAAAAAGAAAAATCTTTTAAAATAGTCTTTTAAAGAATGTTCTGTTATTTTATACTTTCGATATTTGATGAGCAAATCATTAAGTTGTTTATAAATAATAAATGAAAGAATGAGTTTACTTCAATTAAAACAGAAGTCAATCTAAATAATAACTAAATCGAGGAAATGATTTATTGGCTTTTTTTGAGTCCAATCTAAGAGTTGAGTCTAAAATTGTGAGAAAAAAATTGGCGATAATTTGCTTCCATTACTTTTTTGTCACTTCAAAGCCTCTATTGAAGAGTGACTTTTTAATGCAATACAATGAGGAATGTTAAGAGCTCTGAACATTATTTAGAAGCGAATGGCCCGAGAATATGGTGTGACGTTTGACTCGAGTGCAGGTGCCTTATTGTTGGCCTTATTGTGAGAACTCTATTCAATAGTTGTGTTCTCTATTTGTAATAAAGCAATGAATGAAAGTTAACATTAAGATTGTTCTACAATTCTTCTCAAATATATTTACTGTCTGTCTGTAAATATGATGTGCTCTTTTGTAAATACTAAGTGTCCCATTTTGTACCAGCGCTCAAAGCAAACACTTTGCCATTTACAGCAGTCCTGCCATTCGAGGGTGAGGTGAGTACACCACAGAAAGAACACCAAATTTGAAGTAAATTTTAAGTTTATGTACTCTCTGTCTCCGCTCAGGTCATCAGTCAAATAGACTTTTAAAATATGAAAAAAGTTTTAATCGATTTTTTAAAGTTCAATATTTTTATATTTAGTTTGAATTTAGTTTTGAGGTTTACTTAAGTATTCAATATATGATTCAGTTTTGAATTATTTATACCAATAATGGAGAGGAATGGGTCATTTCCAGATAAATAAAATAGTAATCGAGTTATAAAAAAGATAAAAGACTTGATTTAATTTAGACTTTAAATAAACGATCGTTTGTTTCATGAAAAGCATAATTAATATTTTGAAAATCGAGTGAATTGGTTCGGATTACTATCTTTTCTTACCTGTGTTTGATTAGATTAAAACGATTTGAATAACTCGGAAATACGAATAAAATATGATCAAGTCAATTTTTGTATATTTAAATGTTGAAAGTGTTGTCTGTCTGACCTTCTTTTGCCAATTCTATGTTTTGACTGAATTATCGAAATATTTATTTCATATCCGTCTGATTATTAGTGCGTAAACGAAGAGTTAGTTTTGTAAATATGTTCACTGGACTGACACTAAAGAAAGGGAAGAGTGAAAGCAGGAAGAGTTGAGAGTATATATCCATTGATTTGACAATGGAATGCCTGTCGTCTCAAATCAAAATATTCTGTCGTTTTGCTTAAAATTCTTAGAGTAAAGATCTGTTCTAAGATGTGGTCTAAGATGTGGTCGATTACATATCTGTTGCAAATGTAGACACAAATAGAAAGACTTGTAGTGGAGTGTGAGTGTAGGTGAAGGTCCTTAAAATCACTTTCAATTATTGTTTGGTTAAACCAATAGACAGTAAATATGTAGAGATATTTGACTTTAGTTTTGGTCCATATGTTGTCATTTCTAATAGCAATCAGTTGTGAAGACTTCTGATTGACTGTCAAAATATGTCTGAGCGTCTGGTCTGACACATGAAGACTCGAATTCTCTCCATTGATGTTCATTGTATTGAGGGATAGAATAGAGTAGAGTAGAGGAGAGCATCTTTTAGTCTTTGAAAATGTTTTGCTTCGTCTGCAATCGGTTCCCATTGGGACCAACAGAGTCTATGCTGATCAGGTTGACGACAGCACAGGACTTGTGTCCTGTCATGAAAATCATGAAAATATCAGATCTCAAGAGGTTTGTCTTGTGGTAAATGCGAATCAGTCACGATCTATATTTGCGGATAATGTGGTGCACCACAAAGTGTTGCAGTGATGACACGATCCCAGGCGTACGATCCGTCTAATAGTTTGTTTCAACTAAGAGTAGATCACATTTTATTAATAATTTATTGGGAATGTTATTCATTGATAACTTTAGACATAATCAACATTTATTGGAATTAAAGACACGACAAGTGATGAACAAATATATCAATTGATGACTCGTCCACAGAATAGCTCTGGTGTCACAACAATATTAATGTTCTTTAAACTAACCCTTACTTATAGAAAGATACCAGAGATGATAGAGAGTCAAAATTCCATTATCACACTTAGGGCTTACAGTCAATATTGCACAACCATTGCACAGCATAAGCATTGTTGGGCATAAAAAATTGTCTTATTTGACACATACACTGGCAATGGCTCTAATGCTTTCATTTTGGATCAGACTTTCATATTTTATACTCTCCTCACACATAATCCACTTCAAAACGTTATACAATTTCTCTAAATTAATGAAAGTCTGCTTTTTGTGTTTCTTATCAGTTCAGAGCATACTTTTGACCAAAAAATCTTTTCTTCTCTACTATAATATAAAGACAGACACTTTACTCATATGTTGTTAAATACACACAATATTTGGTCTCTAATAACCCAATATTTCAATTCATAATTCAAAAGTGTCTCAAAAATAACTTACGATTTCATAGTTTACTCAAAGTATTTACCAAAATCTTAAATAATTATTTTTGTGATATCTATTAATTCATATTTTCATAATATTGAGACTCTAAGCCATTATTTATTTAATTAATATCGAAAATATTACTCAAATAACTTTCAACTTAAGTCTAGAATGTATTTAAGACAAATAATTGAGATATTATTCTAATTATTATTTTTAATAAAATTAAATTTTTTATTATCTCTTTATATTTCATCAGATTCTTGTAATTTAATTTAAATATTTTTACAAATTATGACTAAAAATAGATATTTGAATAAATAATAATATTATTATTAATTGAATGTTTTT
>JAQGBR010000660.1:0-11674 GCA_034698525.1 Achipteria nitens | reverse complement strand
TTACTAATACTAAGTATTTAATTGATTTGATATTCAATTTGTTCTGAATTGAGATCTCTTTCTATTAATAGTTTTAGGGTTTCAGTTGTGGTGATCCTCTCGGCTCTCAGTTTTGTAATTACATCGCTTTCAGTGAATATTTATTTTTCATACATCGGTTTGTTTTCAATCATTTATCAGATCATTATTTTCTTAATTAAAATTTAATTTTAGGTATAATATGTGCCTCTCTTTCCAGTGGTTTAGGAGAGACCACTTTTCTTTCCTATACTTCAAAATTTGATTCAAGAGTCATATCTTATTGGTCTTCAGGCACCGGTGCCTCTGGACTTTTAGGATCAATGTCTTACACATTGCTAACAAATATTGGTTTGAGTCCAAACAATACATTATTAGTAATGCTATTCATTCCTCTTCTGATGACAATTACTTTTTGGTGTTTTATAAGTATTGAACAAAAAGAAGACGAAACCAGTAGTCCTCTTATGGGTGAGAATAACAGTGCAGTAATCAACACAAACATTGATGGCAGTGGAGATATAATTGTCTCCAAACAAGAATCAACTCAAGAGTTAACATTCTATGAAATGGCTGTTTATATAAAAGTATTAATTTTTTCAGTATTTATAGACTCTTTATAATAGATTTTCTAATTTATTGTTAAAACACAGAAACTTTTGAAATATATGATACCTTTGATGTTAGTCTACTTTTTTGAATACTTCATAAACCAGGGATTGGTTTGTATTAATTTTTAATTTATTCAAAATCTAATTAATTTTATTGAATAATTAGTTCGAAATGGTTTACTTTCCTAATAAATGGCTGACCCACAGTCAACAATATCGATGGTATAATGTTGTATATCAGGTCTGTCTGATCCCAATTTTGATCATTTATTAGGAATACTATAATAAGTTATGATTACATTTAATTCCTAAACAGATCGGAGTATTGATTTCGAGATCTTCTATTAGTTTAATTCACATCAAAAGGACTTATATTTTAGCGATTCTTCAGTTCATTAATGTTTTGATAGTTTTATCTCAAATATGGCTTAGATTTATGCCTAATATTTGGGTTATGTTAACAATAGTCTTATGGGAAGGCCTTTTGGGTGGTTTGGCGTATGTCAACACTTTTTATCGACTCTATAATGAAATTACTCCGAAATATAAAGAATACAGTCTTAGTATCACAACTTTGAGTGATTCTATTGGTATAACTATCGCTGGTTTTATAGCACTTCCAGTTCACGACACCCTTTGCAAAGTCCTCAAATTTTGATCTCAAATTAATTAAATGAACTTTTTTTAAGTTTATTACATTTTTAAGTCAAATATTGTTCGAATAAAACATTTGATTCAAACTTTTGTTTTAAATATATTTAACAAAATATTTTATAAATGAATTGTTAATTAATTTAAAGTTTTTTCGCAAATATTTATAAAATTTAAACTTAAATAAAATTAAAGTAAAAATATTTATAATAAATAAAACGTTTTAAATGTTTAAAGAATTGCAACGAATGTCTTGCAATAGTTGTGGTCAACCGTTAATTAATTCTTAGCCATCGATTAATTTTTAGATTTAAACGAGAGATCCAACCATTGTTTGTATTGACCTCTTGTGGATCAGAATCGTTATAATCTGCTGTAATGTCTTCGTCGTCACCTATTCTGAAGAAGGAAGTGATAGCACTTCTACAGAGCGGACATCTGTCTACGCGAGCAAAACACTGGTGGCAAAGACAGGCGTGTCTGCACGGGAGGATTGTATGCGATATTAAATTTGTCTGACATATGACACACATCGGACTGTTTGCTGACTCGTTATCACTCTCTGGAGTGAAAATCTGATGTAAATTAAACATATTTCCTGACCTTTGCTTTAAATATTGAGTTATAAGCGATGTATTCATTGTACAAATCGTGTCCTTTAAATGAATTATAGATATGAGACAAACCTAAGAAAATATTCAAATAATTAATGACATAAAAGACATATTTTGGTCACTACTGACCACATCATTATCATTGAGAACAATGCCGTCGTCGTCATCGTTACGGACCTAAACATTAATTTAGTTTTAATTAAAATGAATTGAAATCAAAATTAACAGACAATGAGGACAACCAATGGATAACGTGTTCGAGGATTATATCCAAGACTTTCTCCGGTGAAGAATTCATTCGGAGGTTTAATCCAATGAGTGATGTCTTCATTGGTTTCGTAATACCTTTGATAACAAAAATTGAAAAGATTTTAAAATTGAAAATTTATTATTCGTTTCATACAATTCGGGTTCACTTTTAAAGAGATATTGATTTTCAATAAACTTATTGTCGAGTAATGAGTGTCTCATTGGTTGCCATTCATTATCCAAATTGTAGTGAAGTTCTTCAATATTGACGGCCCAAAAGCTAAACACCCAAAAAGAGTTATCGCATTTAATGGTCAGTTTGAGCCCATTTCGATAGTTATTCCAATTAAGAGATTCTTCTTTAATCTTAAACATAAACGGATTTATAAGTCTAACCATCGATTGTGCGCTCATTTGTTCCCTCTCTAAACGAACGGTTGAGCTCTCATTCATTGAATCCATTTTTCTGAAAATATTTTATAACAAAAAAGTATAAATAAATGATTAAAATATAGATTTCATACTTCAGGAGTAAAATAATGGCAGAAATAAAGATAATAAACACTAAAAATATTATAATTTCATTGGTTTTGATGTGCGATAAAAATGGCAATAAATTTAAGGAAACCATCGCTCATATAATACATTATATATTATATATTAATGATCCAAGCACAAGAGGCGATGTTAGTCTGAAAAATCTCTGTTTCGCTTAAAATTCTCTAATATTTGAGTGACGTTTCAGTGATTATGCAATAAAAATATAAACTTAATTTTTATTCGACAGATGGGGTTATTATTAAAACATATATTCAGTTCTATATTAATATTTTGATATCTTAAATAGTTGTTTATGTATGCACTCAATTTTTTCTCACACAATATTCACTAATTCAGTGAAAAAGTCATTCTCACATAGCCTTTTGTGCTAGGACCATTAATAACAGAGAGTTTGAGGAAAGCAGTGAATTCTGAGTGAAACTCCCCCTAAACTCCCCCAAACTCTGTTTGGTTTCCTCCTATGAGTTACGTAATGAATGTAAAATCAAAGCATTTTTGTGTTTATGAGAATTGCATCGATTTTTAATAATTATTTTTAAATAACTATTTAATAGTATTTTATGTAAAACTAATTCATTAAATAATTGATTACTATTTTTATGATTCAGTCATTCGTTTAATAATAACTTCTGATATTAGAGTCAATTAAACATTAATTGAATCAAAATTAAAATAATTTAATGATCTTTAAGTGAAAAACAAATTTAAAGACAACAAAATGTTAGGTCTTTCAGAAGCGGAGAACGTATTCGACATTTTGCCGGTGTTTGCAATCATAGTATTGATGCCACTCCTTGTGGTGGTCTCACCGGCGATGGCTATCAATCAGTTAAATCAGTTGAATGTCTATAGAGTACAACACTTTGATCTCCAGAACACACGTTTCGGTTGTCGACAATCAGTAATGAATTTGGAATCGGTTTCCGTCTCACAAATTAAAGAGAGTTTCGCCAAAAAGTGTGTCATTTTTAAGATCAATGATTTGGTCGACAAAATGGAAACTTTTCAGACATTAATAGACGAGACGTTAACCGCAGGAATACTTATTATTATTCCCAAAAACATTCGGTCTTTAAGTGGAGAACAATTGGAACAGTTCTTAGTCTTTGAAAGATATCTATTGAGTAAAGAAATTCAAATTCCGATTTATGTGACATTTGAGTCAAAACAACTGACAAATATCTATGAAATGCAATCCAAGAGTTCTGAAATCGGCTCAGAAGAAGACACCAATAAATCTAATGTCAGAAAAATATACGATTCTGTGGTCGCCAACGGATATCAAATGGTTATCTCCGGACCACAAACCGCTCCCATTAAAGACCTTATTATTACAAACATTCAGGTATTGAATATTTGTATAAATTTCCTCATATTTTATCGTAATTTTGATATTTTAGGGCAAATTAATTGGTGCCGGAGTTGAGGATCAGATCCCGACGATAGCTATTGTGGCACACTATGACTCTTTCAGTATAGCACCGGTCAGTATATTGTGATTTAATTCCAAAAATTTTAATCTTTTATATAATTATAATATTTATATAATTAAAGTCCTTATCATTTGGCGCCGACTCTAATGGCAGTGGAGTTGTAGTTCTGTTAGAATTGTTGCGATTGTTTTCCAAACTCTATTCCAATCCTAAAACTCAGCCAAAAGTAAATCTATTGTTCGTTATGTCCGGCGCCGGAAAATTCAATTATTTGGGAACTAAGAAATGGATCGA
Organism: Achipteria nitens; assembly: GCA_034698525.1. Classification (NCBI taxonomy): domain Eukaryota; kingdom Metazoa; phylum Arthropoda; class Arachnida; order Sarcoptiformes; family Achipteriidae; genus Achipteria; species Achipteria nitens. Next base: position 7,243 of record JAQGBR010000660.1, on the reverse strand, counting down.
CAATCAGTTGGACAACGATAACAATCTTCTCAGCGATTCTCTGTTCACAATATGTTTGGACTCATTAGCGGACAGTGAGACCAATAACGGCCTGTTTATGCACGTATCCAAACCCCCAAAGGAGGGCTCTCCCGCCTCCAAGATTTTTAATGATTTAAAACAAATCGCTTCGAAGTCATCGTCGGAATCGTTCAACATTTCAATGATTCACAAGAAAATCAATTTAGCGGAAGAGTCACTCGCGTGGGAACACGTATGACATAACTGTCGACTCTATGCAGACGTATATTAAATTTTATTTCTAATTTTAGGAACGATTTAGTATAAGACGTTTGTCTGCGTTTACTCTTTCATCCCTTTCTTCACACAAATCTTTGAGACGAAAGTCATTGACTGATGTCTTCGACGAAAAACTTTTAGATCCGTTGTATTCAAACATTAATTTAATTTCTGAAACCATTTCTCGTCAGTTATACAAAGATTTTGAATTCAATTTATTTGATTCGGATTTAAAAGTTTCGAAATCTTTTGTTAAATCATTATTATTCCAAATAAGCCGTCAGTCGAGGGCTCAACAGTTGGTCTCCAGTACTCAAAAGGGCTCACAGACTGAAAGTTCTTCGTTTGTCAAGACTTTAGAACAAATAATGCGTCGATACGTCTCTGATGTCGAACTCATTCATCTGAAAGTCGACCCAAAAGCCAATGAACTGGTATTTTATGAGCCGACAGAAGCTATTCTTAACACTTATAAGTGAGTTATGGTTTTGTTTTGATATTTGTATTAATTAAATGATTAATTGATTGTCGATTGTTAGCGTCAAACCCGCCATTTTTGATCTGTTCGTCTCTATTGGAATCGCAACATATTTATTGATATTCTTCTTAATACTAACGGTTAGAATCAAATCAAAAAACAAATAATTTATTAATTTTATTGACTTTTTATTTAGAATTTCCATTTCATCAGTTCTTTCATAAAAAGGTTTATTAATTCAAATGATTATAATTCAAGATTTTAGACATTTTATAATCAATTAATATAAGCGCCGACTTATAGACTATCGTTTGAATGCATTTTTTAAAAATTAGAAATGAATTATAAGATTAAATTCAAATATAAGATTAAATTATAGAACAAAACAATAAAATATAGAAATATCAGTAAATATCGAATTAATAATCGGAAACAATAACTAAATATGTTTTAACTTTTTTAATAAATAGTAAAACAATCGGCAAAAGTCTTGTGTGATATTCAAAAGAGTTAATAATAATAATAAGTTTGTAATTAATTATCAATTGATAGACCGATAGTCAAGTCATTGCAATTAAGTCAAGTGTTTTTATACTTTTGTTTCACTAATTAAACAATAGATTAAATATTTATTAGAATAAAGACAACAATAAACCGATAATTAATATATTTGTCTGTAATAACCAAAAGGAGTCGACCACTAATATAATCGCTTCATTCCAGTACTCATCAAAAGCTTTGGTTTATTTTTCTTTTTCTTTGATCCGTTCTTTTTAATGTCGCCGTCGTTTTGATTACCCGAACTCTTGAGAACGAGTGCCGCCTCTAATGCATCACTCAATGAATAATTATAAACCGGGGGCTGATATTCATCTTCTGATTCATTATTTGAAGACTCTTTTATTGCCTTAAATTTATTAGACTTTATGTTAACCTCTTGTTTATGCTTTCCTTCGCGAAGCATAGATGCAAACGATGGGAACTCTGGTTCGAGTGGAGGACTACACCCGTAGTCTACACTATCTTTGGTTGCGTTCAAAGGAAAGTCGTCGACAGTTGAAGACTCAGAAGAATAAAAAGGAGAGGCAGAGCGCTGATCATCATTAGTGTCATTACAGGCAGGAAATTGATGTCTATTATCCAACTGATACTTAGGGCGCGGATATATGCCATGAATACGTTTATTCTGTTCGACCTGAATGTGTCGTTCCCGTCGTTTCTCCTCTCGAGCTCTCTTTGATCTCATTTTTTGTCTGCGAATCACTTCAGGTCTAAAGGTTTCGAGAGTTTTGTTCGAAATGAGTCCAGTATTGAACTCGAGCTCAACAATTCTGAATTCACAGGTGAGGGGCAGGTGTTGTAGATATCTGTGACGTTTACGCACCTCTTCTGACATCGACTCCCATTCGGTTTCAATAATTTTAGCGCTAATTTTTTTGGGACAGTTCTCTAAATTTCCGAATTCGTGTTTCAATATTCTAACGTTAAGTGAATGCAAATAAATGTGTTGTCCGTCCGATGACTGATAAAAGTAATAAAACTCTTCTTTCAGTTCTGTCTTCTGTTTCTCATTTGAATTGACAGCTCTTTCATTGTCTTCACTATTCTTGTGCTGACAGCGACCCCAGAGTGAGGCCTCTCTGTTGTTGAGCTGATCCAAAGCAGTCTCAATAAAGCAGACTTCAGGCGTGTCTTTGTCTGCAATCATTTGAGTCATGAGTTGATTTCGTTCGCGTTCTATGATTTGAGTCAACACCAGATTCGGTGATGCGATCAGTATTTTCTGATAAGAACTGACAATCGGATCGCCATTTAAGGGTTCAAACTTCTGATCCAAACAATTCTGATTATTATCGTAAAGAACGACAGGACTGGCAATAGTTGAGCCCTTTTTTCTTTTCATTAGAGAGAGTGTAATAAAGTCTCCGATTTTATAATCAATTTTATTAACTGAAGAGACAGTCTTTAAGTCATCTGATTGTATGGAATCGAAACAAATCGGACATTTGCGCCATTTGTGGTCACTGAGGGACAGGTAATGCAAAACACAGGACCAGCAATATATATGTCCGCATCGCGTCATCTTTGGCGCCACCGGAGTGTCCAAACAAATGGGACAATAGGTCTCTGCCGTCAAACTATTGAAACGAATTTCTTCGATCGAATTCCAGTCAACACAAGTGTCGGGATCTGAGCTGTGGATCGAATAGTCGTTCAGATCATTGACAATGAATTGACAGTTGGCCTGAAGGAAGTGCTCCTTATTATAACGAACCGAACGACCAAACCTTTGCTGACCTCTTCTGTGGTCATTAAAAGTCTGATCTCTTGAATCAAACGTAAAGTTAAGCAAATGATTCAAATTATGTTTCTTCGGACCAAAGATTTTCTTATTATCTGATTTGTCGCTCAACTGTTCCGAAGAGCGTTCACTCAAGTGATCCGACCATAGATCACAATTGACACCATTAGCCACAGATCCCGAACCTCTGAAGCGACCGCCTCTCGAGTGGGAGGACTGCCGTTGATTTGCATTCGACTGTTTTGAGACATTTTTGACATTAAAATCATTTCGACGACGACTTGAATTAAAACGGTTTTGTTGTCGACCACTAACTGACGGATCAATTAATGATTGAATCAATGATTTGTTTTGACTGGAGTTTGACTGCAATTGCGATGAACTCAACGATCGATCCATTTGTCAACTCTTCTTCTGATTGACTTTCGTTTGAATTATTATTATTATTATTATTAAAAATGTTATTTTCGAAGCAATAACTGCGAGCGAAGAGCTCTTCAATTGTTATCTTAAAAGACATTCTGTTTTGCATTCAATAAATTAATTCCATTTCTTCTGAAATCAATTAAACCTTTTTTTATATTTTATTTTCAATTATTATTTAATTAACAAAAACTTAAGTTTAATAACAAGTATTGACTAAAATATAACGAAAAGAAGAAAATGACTTCTTTTCGTGGATAATAAGGGCTTAAAATAAATGCCAATTAATTAAATTAATGGCAATTAATTGCAAATAAATTTAGTGTTTTGTTGTTTTGGTCTAAAACTCAAACCAAAATGGTTTCCAATAATAGAGTATTGGATCACATGATTAGTGTATGACTTCATCTCTGATGACATCAGTTATACGTTTTGTTTACAAATTTTGAAAAAAACTGCTTTTATTTGATCTGACGTTTCCTTAAATCGTTTTTTATTTTTTCTGTTTTTAATTGTATTTTAGTTTTTATTTCAAATGATGTCAAACAAAGAAAACTATGAAAATAATAATAAATGGTTTTATGGCGTATCACTTCCATCGGATCCCAATAAAGAGGACACTCCTAACGGTTGGTCTCATTTTGTTTGTTATTTTAAAATATTTCTATAAATGGTTTAAAATTAAATAATTTATTGATTTAAGTGTGACTACAGTATGACCACAGTATGACCACTCACACAAATACTGCTCCAATCAAAAATACAATAATCTATAACATTTATCCAAGCTTAATTGGAGTGGAAAAAAAGTTTAGGCAAAAATTTAGGCAAATCACGAGGCTAGATTGGATTTTTAGTCCAATCTAGCTTGTTACGATTTTGTGTGCTGTATGACTATGCCTACCAGTATGACCATGCTTACCAGTATGACCATGCTTACCAGTATGACCATGCTTACCAGTATGAGCATGCTTAGATCTTAATATATAAGAATAATGAGGATTAGATTTTCAATTGTTTTCAATTTATTTTACATTTAAATAATTAATTGTTTTTTGATATGAAATGAATTGTATTTTTGTGGTAAAAGGGGTTAATCTGGTGTTCGATAATATGAGAGAAGCCTCAGAAGCGGTCAAAAAGTTGAAGGGATCGCGATTTAAGGCTTTTGATAACATTAATGACGCGATTCTCTTCTCAAAGACAACAATTGTTACCAAAGAAGTCGATTCTTCTGATATCAATCAAATAAATAGAAATTTTGAGAAGAGTTTGAGTCCATTCAATGGTTTACATCCGAGAGATCTCTCAAAACTGAGGAAAGCCATCGAAAGTGACAGCTATTCAACTGTTGAAGAATTGATTAAAACAAATCCAAGATTTTTAGTCAGTAGTTGTGACACTCCATCGATATTAATGGAAGGACCTCGTTATAATGCCTGCCATATATCTGCCAAATTCAATAGACATCACATTCTGACACTTATTCTCAACACAGTCTCCGAAAAACAGTTTTGGAAAACATTATATCCTTTCGATAGAAATGAAATCACCGAAAGTCGAATCAAATTCTTATTAGATCTCTATTTAAACAACTCCTGCAGTGAAAGAGCAGTAAGTCTTTAATTACATTTATTTTTATTTTGTCTCTTAATTTGAATCCTTTTAAATAATTCCAGTCCTGTGACACACCCTTACATTTAGGCTGTAAATGGGGTTCATTGGAAACGGTATCCATTTTATTGAGTTATCCCAACTGTGATATAGAAAAGACCAATAAATTGGGTGTAAAACCTTCTGAAGTGATCTGTGAACGAAAGGGGGATAAAAGTCTCAAAATAGAGATAATTAAGTTATTTGAGTCCCAAATATATATCCCTTTAATTAGAGATGACTTTAGGGCTCAAATCGGCAAACCTTTTAAGGGAAATATCGAAACAAACCAATTAGACGGAGAGGTGGCGGCTGTTGCCGGTCCTATGTCTCCAAAACAAGCCGAACAGCTCTACAAAACACTTAAAAGTCCGCATAAGTGTACCCCAAAAGAAAGGAGCATAAGATTAACTGATTCGAGGAAAGGGTTGGAGAGAATCGCTCGAAATCTTTGCGCTGAATTAGATATTAATTGGAAAGAGTTCTGGCCTTTTCTCAACCGAAACATTAATTTGTCGTCTGATGAGGGACTCGATCTTTTGGAAAGACATTTACGAAATGTTTATTACGTTTGTATTTATTGTGATTTTAAATAAAAATTTATTTATTAATGTCTTTAATTAGGATTTAGACAAACAATCGCTACAAAACTCCAGTTCTAAAACTGAAGATTTTAATAACAGGACTAATGAATGTTCAGAATTATTGAGTCAAATGTCAAAACTGAGTCTTAATTCTTCTGACATATTTGCAGATAAAGAAGAATCGATTCAATGTTTAAATGATAGCTCTGTTTTAGAATTATATTTTGAAGACTCGGCCTCTAATGATAGCTTTACCAGTGCTTTATCTTCGCCTACATTTTTATACGATTTTTATATCAATGGGTAAGCCTTCAAATTCTATTATTATTTAAGAGTTGATTACATTATCCAAAGGATATTACTCACAATAATTGAATGTTTGATCACATCTCACACATTCATAAACAAAATTTTTCAAAATCTCTAAAACCTGTAAAATAGTGTCGACTTTTCGAATGACTCTAAAATTATTTTTTAATTAATTATTGATAAAAATTTTATTTCAATTTTATTATTAAAACCATTTTTAATATTGATTTTCAAAAATTTCTAAGAATTTTGTCGAATTGATTAAAATATTGATAACATCTGAACTATTAGTTAAAATTAAATGTCATCCATTTCCAAGATTATTATTATTATTATTATTAGAGAAGAGAGCAGAGGAATGTCACATAAAATATATTTAATGAATTTATCACTAATTTATTGGGACGACTATCAGTTTAATACAATTGTTTAAAAAACAGGTCAAACATAACCCGAGAAGACATCGACGCAGCTCTGGCTCTGCAGCAGATTATGAACAGTGACCGATGTTTGCCATACGATTTCATACAAAATTGGTTCCGACGAGTCCTTAGAGAAAAAACACAATATTTTGATTGTCTTTTATCCGAATATTAGACACATAATTAAACTCCAATTAAATAACGAGTTGTTTATCGTTCAGTTCTAATGATTTTTAACATTTTTTGTTCAAATCTTATATCAAATATTAATAAATGTATTTATTATCGATTTTATCACTTATTTTATATTCAATTATTTTATTAGTCATAATATGGGAAGAAATGTATTTCCAAAACTCAATATATCTTATCTATTGATAGTATTGCTATTATTCTAGTGATTGCCAGCTGACACTATTACAATGTTACAAGCTTATTTATTTTGATCTTCAAAAAAGGTTATCAAAAATTAGAATAAATGTTTATCCGGTTAACTATTTTAATCTGTTTAGAAGTAATAGTTATTTGAATTTTAAAATTTAGAAATTTAGTCGAGAGTAACATTTGGCGCTCACCACTAATATCGGTAAAATGATAGCATTTTCAAATTAGATGAGCATGAACAAATTGTTAGTATTAAAACATACAAACCTCACAATTGTTTAAAATTATGTTCAAAAAAGTTGATAATTAATTGAAAGTTTAAACTAATTATAAATAGATTTAAATTTATTAATGGTTTTGATTTATAAGTTTAAAATCAAATTTTTGTTTAAATACATACTATATATAA
>JAQGBR010000659.1:0-11678 GCA_034698525.1 Achipteria nitens | reverse complement strand
TTTATTCGTCATTTAAAAAATGTAAAAACGAGTAAAAATCTAGAGATTATAATAATAATAATTATTGATCTTTTGTACTGAAAAAATGCTTTTAAATTAATTTCATATAAAAAAAATAAAAATTATTGAGAGAACAAAATTATTATAAGTTATGAATCAAAAATGATTGTCAATTGATAAGTGAAAAACTTATAATAAATAACAATAAGAATTGACAATATTCTGGTATTTCAGAGAAGGTTTTTCAGAATTTTGTTTTCACATCAAAAGTTTTTTTTGATTGTAAGCCATTCTTTGAGAATAATATTCTCTTAAAAAGAATTTATCGAATATTAGATATTTTTCAAAATAATTCATTTCATTCATCAATTGTTCTTTACTTCAGAATAACATATCAATCAATTCATTCCAAACCATACATTCATTTGTTTAATGAATATTCGATTCAAAATTTATTTAGTGGTTTGTAAGTTAAGAATTTCTGGCATTTTATCTCTAAATCTTAAATCTTTGCTTCAAAATTGTAATGATCTTAGAATTGAATAAATGTCAGATGAAATGACATTTATAACACAAATATCGTGTTTGTCCCCGAAGTTTATCAATTACTTAATTGTTTTTATTGAATTAAACATTATTTTGTTTTGATTTGTCGATTAAACCCCAACCACCAAGGATACCTGTATTAACTTGATTATTATTATTATTATGTTTATTCGATAATTTCAAGATTGGAATTAATTGAATGCTAGAATCCTTTAACAGACGTCGGCTTTAATTCGAGGACTATTAAAGGCCAGAAATATATGATTTTTTTTATCAAAAGAATATTAATTATATATTATTTATAGAGAATATTATTTATCGAAACATTAATTGACACAAATGTTTATAACATCAGTAAAACATCAGAAATACATTCAATCAATTGAATCGATTGTAATCAACAGAATTCAAACAAATATTTATTATATGACTAATGAAGAACTGATCCGATATATGAAACCATATCTTAAAATCGATGTTTTCGTTAAATATTTGCAAAACATATCACTTGAGTGGAGAGAAGTCTCACAAAAATTCTCTATTGCTTTGAGTATAAGATCTAATAAAATGTTGATTCACTTCAGACATACCATTCTTTGAGGTCTTTCTTTTTGGGCATTTTTAACAGTGGTTTGTGATGATCTGTGGGCGACGTTCGAGAAGCGTCTCCACCCATCAGATGTGTTTGCGGCATACCTGTGCCCAATAATGCTGTAGAGCCAGAAACGGGCGCAAACTGATAGTTCTTAGTCTCATCTATTTTATATGTGATGTCAGTCCTATATTTAACTTTGAAGAACAACACAATTGGAGCGATAATCACAACAACTATTAAGCCAATAGCTATAACACCGATTATCATAACTGTCCGGTCACTTGTGCTTTTATTAGGTGGTGACGGACTGGGTTTTACTGAATCTTTTATAAATGTTTTTGGTATTTCAGGCACCGGTACCTAAAAAATTAAATGATTAGACATTTTTAGAGAAAAACAAAAGTAATTCAAACCTCGTATATAACGGGCGGTCCTTTTGTTTCGGCCGGCTTTTTATGTGATGGTGAGTGAGTCGGGACACTAATGTGATAAATAGGCTTTTCTCGAACGGGTTGTTGAGTAACTGGTCTTTGTGTGGGAGGAATGAATGAATTCGATGTCGTCTCTATTGGAGGATAGTATCTATTTATTGATATCTCTGTAATAGGCGCTGATGTGGGCGGAGACCAAATGGGTTGGAATGGAGTTCTGGTCGTTGTATGAATAGAATGATGACCCGACTGGCCGTAAATATTATTGCTTGAGCTCGTAATCTGGACGGTTTTTTCACCAGATCCCGAACCATCGATACAGTCTTCATCGTCTTCGTCACACTTATGTGAAGTATCGACAGATGAGTCGGTCGATGGCAATGCATATGGAGGTACACCAGTTACAGGTCTTGGACTTGAAATATATACCGGAGTGATTAGATCATCGCCCGAACCCTCGACTCGACTGCAATCATCCTTTAATCAAAAAATAATTAAAAATAAATATCACTCAAAGAATGTTTGAGAACAACCTCATCGTCTGCATCGAAACAACCGGAACCGGCGCCTGAATATATCAAATCATCGGTTTCATAGCCAACAGACCCTTTCGGCTTTAAATTAAGATTTGATTTAAAATTAAAATAAATTAACAAATGATATAAAACCTGTTGATTCTGGGGATCACTTCTCTCCATAACATCACTGCTATTATTAGGTTTTGTTTGTCCGCTATTTTTCTGTTCATTTTTCTCATTACTAATAGACATAAGGAGCTGAACGTCTCCCTCAACAGTAATACGTGAGTCGTCCTCAACGGCCATATCTAGAATTCTGTGTCCATTGAAAACAAATCCGGCGATAATACCGTGGAATGGCTTTTCAATGGCATCCCTCACAGAATTCTTTTTGCCTCCGATTTGGACTTTTGAATGACTATTAAATATTGTTAATTGTCTTCCAAAAGGACTCTTAGCCATAACATTATGATTGTCCACTTGAATGGTTGAGTTTTGACCCGAGCGAGTGAACCGAACGATATGATACTTTCCATCATTTACTTTAAAACTCAACTCTCCGATGTCGAGGTCCTCAGTCCCTAAATTGTAAACCATAAGAACGTTTCCGTCAACTAATTCCAGTTCCATATAATCATTAGAAGTTCCACTTTCTATGCGAACCAAAACTGCATTCTCTTCAGTTGTGAGGAATCCGAGCGCTAATAAATCATTCTTAGTATCCGGTCTTTTATCAATAGGAAAGTTGAAAGTAATTAAACCATTATTCGGACCAAATTGATAGGCAGTGCTCTCTAAAAATAATAATATTTTTTAGATTTTTAAAAAAATTTTGGACTCATTTTATAGAATTAATTCAATTTTAAATAATTTATTGAAAGTAATTAAAATTTATTGAATTAATTGTATTAATGAGTATAATTTGGAGGCACTCATAGGAATAGGTTCTAATCTAAATAATAAATATTTACCATTACCATCAGCACACGTCGGCCCAGAATAGGAGGTCATATCACAATCACATGTATAACTATTCCACATTTGGACACATATACCTCGATTAGCACAGGCAGTATTACTGCATTTGGTGATTGGACCGGCACAACCACTGGCCACTAATGTGCTCGGAATCAAAGCATCTGAACCGCTGGGGTTTAGAGTCTCTCCATTCAAATCCAATGATGCGATACATCCTTCGAAGCCGTGTTTCGATTGAATTAATTTTGGTAAAGAGTCATACATATCAGTCCTAACACCTCCTAAATATAAAAGTCCCTCCAAATCTAAGTGTACATTAGAGCCTGTGCTGGCAACTGTCGCCAATACTTCATCCACCATCAAAGTGTGTTGTCTGAGTGATGGTCTGCCGATTGTGATGGCGTGCCATCGATTATCATTAAGAGTAGTCCTAGTATTAGAGCGTACTTTTCTGGCGCCATCCCCTAAATTGAAGATATAATTCAAATGACCGCTCACTAACTCTAATGCAATGAAATCTTGATTTTTTCCAGAATTAAAAATTATGAGTCCATCCGATTCTAATGTCTTGAACTGTAAGTACAGATTCATTGTTGAATAGGCTTTAAGTTGTGGTAAACCAATGAATGTATGTTTCGATTTAAAAGTAACAGGGTGATGAACTACCCGATCTTTTTTCCCAAACTTTGCCGTCACATTAAAGTTGGATATCTGTCCGTCTCTAACCATTTCGAAGTAATGATTGCCATTCAGAACAAAGTTTTGTATCGAACCGACAAAATTTGGGACATCTTTTGCTGAATAATGACCTGAAATAAGAAAAAACATTTTTTGAACAATTCTTTTGTTGGTTAATGTCTTTAATGATGTCTGAGTCACGACTCGAAACAATCAAAGAGTTTAACCAAAACTAATAATTCGTTTCAGACTCGATGTGAATGACTCTTAAATAATTCATTTCAGGCTTTCCTTTAAGTACACGACTCTGAGTTTTGATTGATCTCAACTGATCTCAATTCCAACACAAAAAGTGTTAACAAAAACAAATCAATGAGAGATCAATAATAAGATTAAATGCCAACAAAATTGAAGATAATATTCAGTCGAGTCTTAAATCTTAGAATTTGTTTGAATGAAATAAAATCAATCACTGAATGAATGAATTGAATTCTTAAAGAAAATAATAATGAAAATTAAACCTGAGATATGGTGTGTCTTCAGATCGATGACATGCGCTCCGATATGAATGGAAGAGATATGTAAAGTGATGAGTTGTCCACTCAGTTCCGCCATTTGAGTTTCTTTGTCGAGTTTGACTTCAATACTGGGACCGCGCCTTTCAATACGTATGGAGTGCCATAAGTCATCATTAAGGCTGTGTCCGATGTGTACAACTCTGACTCCTTCGCCAAAATTAATGGAAACTTTTGCTCGACTGGACTCAAGGGATACACTTAAATGACTCATTAATTTGTCGTTTGAAATTGTGTTCATCAATAGGCCATTAGGACGGGTAGTACGAAATCGGAACTGAACCAATTCTGCCTGAGTCTGACTCTCTTCGGCCAAAAGAATATTTAAGAACTGTTGGCCATCGAAACTAAGAGTTGCCGCGTCTGTAGTCATAACACAATTTATGAGTAAAAGTTTTTAAAAAATTAAAAACAAGAATAAATGAGAGCCAACTCTAACACTAACTTTGAATTATTGATTCTATAAATTGAAGGATAGATAGAATTTGAGATGTTTTTCAACTGAACTTAATTTGTTTGCTCTCAAAAGGGAATTGAAAATTACCGAAACGTAACAAACTTTAAACGAATTGAGTCTCAAAGGGATTAAACACATCATTGAAAGTCCTATAAATTCTGTTATAATCTGACAGAAGTTTATAATAAATTTAGTTTAAACTTATTTCTTCTGTTGATAGCTTCGGGTCTATTCTCTACTGAAGTATAGTTCAGTGTTCACTCAAATGATAGAAATTCAACCAAATCTGTTGAAACTTAACAGATATGAGAAAAGGACATACCTTTAGCACAAACAGGTCCTGTAAAACTAGTTAGAGAACAATCACATGTGAATCGGTTCCAGCCCTCAATACATGAGCCGCTATTCATACAGGGCTGGCTATCACAAAGTGGGGCTGATGTATGACAGGCTGGTCTTATGCTCCCGGAATCCTGTCTTCTGGCAAAGGCTGCGATATCGACGGCGTCTCCATTAATAACGAGATCTCGAATACATCCAACAAAACCGTATCGCAATGAACCGGACCATAGCTCTGGAGGCAATGTGTGTCCATTTTGTAATGATTCTGGGGACTGAGTGCCAACACTTCCTATAAAGAGAGATCCCTCCAAATCTAATTGATTGGAAGTTCCGGGAGAAATGAAATCGACAGACGATTCATCGACAGCTACTCTTCCAGTGCGACCCGTCCTACTTAGTGATATTGAATGCCAGTGGCCGTCATCTACTCTTCTCTGGGTAGCCTTAACTTTAACAGAACCGGAGCCGAGATTTAGTAATAAGTATATGTGTCCGTCCAATAACTCAAAGGCAAAAAAGTCAGAGCTCTGTCCGCCACCGTTTTCTGCACCCGAATTATAGATAAGGACTCCATTCGGTTCATTAGTTCTGATTTTGAGTGAAAGAGTGCCGACTCGAGCCGACTCCCATTTGGGAAGTTCTAAGAATGAGTCACGAGTTGTGAAAGTAATGGGATCGGCTGCTTCCACTTCTTGACATTGGAAAGGCATATTTCCATTGACTTTAATCGAACCACTTCCACCCATTTCCAGAATGTCTAGTTTAGAGGTATCGGCCGTAAACTCGACCTGAAATCAAATAAATAACAGAAAAATGAAGTTTGAAATAAAATTTACTTAAAACCCAAACATAACTCTAATATTTATTTTATTACATTCAGTATTCTATAGGTTATAGACTTTTGATTACATACCTTTCTGAGACAACCAACAAAATTAGGCTGAACTCTGGCAGCTGGAAGTCTATCTGTATGATCACTCCCTCCGATATAAAGAATATTAGTGGTCAAAAGTGAGAAAGCACCTGCAGTAGAACCCCTTTCGGTGTAAACTCCGTCAACAGTGATTGAAAACTATTGAAATAATTATCAAATGATTAGTAGTGTAGAGAACAGATCTTTTGTGAGGATCGGTATTATGTTAAGTGACTTACGTGACAAAAACTGGTCGCGCGAGTGATCTGTTAAAACAAATCGATATTTAAATTTTAATTAAAAACTCCAATGAATCGACACAAACCTCACTGACTTTCCTGTGAACTAATATTTTATGCCATTGATTGTCATCGAACCTAACTTTTGTTGGTTTAACTAATTTTTCTAAAGTGGCTGAACTTAATTTGACAGTCAAGACAATACCGCCATCCCTAAGAGCTAAGCTCATATAGTCTCCCTGTCCATCTCCCGTATAAAACAACAAACCATTTGTTTGTCGAGTTTTGAAAAATAATGAAATTTCATCGCTTGAACTCAATATTGGCTCAGAGTTTCTCAAATCGTGAGATAAATATTCTGTTCCACGAAATGTGGACTCAATCGCTCTCTTGTCTGTCAATTGGATTAATAAAATATAATTTTTTAAAAACACAATTCATTACAAGTAATGAAATTTTTGAGTAAAATTCAAATAAAATGTTTCTATAATTGTGTGATCACTGACTTCAAGATTCCTAACTTGAAGTCAGGAATCGCATGAATGAACTGCGAAATAGGAGCACAACTTTATTGCCAATACTTGGATAGAGTCCAAAGTCAAGCATTAATCTTAGTATTGATTTCTTATATAAAATCACTTAAAAATCAATGGAAGATATCTTCGGGAATATATTAAAAGCCGACATAAAAGGATAATATATTTTCAAAATAAATAGAATTCAATATTAGTTTCGGTTATTTTATTTGAATTGTAAGCAAACAAATCTGAAGATAAAAATTTAAAATTTTCAATCTTATGCTTACCATTCGGTCCATCGTTTAAATAATTTTGAGTCCAGGCCTCAGATCTTTCCAAATGTGTATAGAAAAGTATTAAGATAATGATTTTTAAATCCATTCGGATTTTAACCATTCAATGAGACCTTAAATCAATTATAAACATTAACTCGAAATGAATTTTCGATCAAAATTTTTAAAATCTTTTCTATATATTGGACTCATTTCACGCTAATATAGCTTTTAAGAGACAATCCATTGATTTGTTCAGAATATAAGAAGAAATTAGTGAAAACTTCATGATAAGTGGTCAGTTGATATCAGTCCACACAGACTTTAATCATATTTTTATTTAAATAGTTTAAACCGAACGGTGAACTCTCTCCTTCTCTCTCCCTCTCTCTTTCAGTTTATTTTGATTCACACCAACTCTAAACTCAGCGAAGTATTTGCACCAAAATTCAATATTTATTGATTTTTTTACTCAGGGCTTGATTTTGCGTGAATTTCGTGTTTAGTTTGGATTCTATTATTGCTTTATATGTTAAAAGTTAACTCATATAATGTTTTACACGAATTTATTCAGAAAATCAGTGCTGAAATTATTTCAGTGAAATATTGGTCAGGTCTTAAATAACTCTAATTTAATTATTTTTCGCTCAGAATATTTTTATATCTAATTAATACTAACATTTATTTTATAGTAAAATATTGAAATACATATCAATTTGCACTCAAAATAAATAGTTTCTAATTTGGATTAAAATTATTATTTTTAAGAAAAAAATAATAAATAAAAAATTTTGTTACAGAATTGAAAAAATGTTTATTTTGTGGATTCCTATTAATTTAGACCTAATTTAGAATCAATATATCAATATATTCTTGCACAAACCGCCACTCGGATAAGCAGGGGGTATGGGTTTCACCAGCAAAACCTACTTTTATCAGTTTTAATGTTAAAAATCTCATTAATAAGCGAATCCCAGGTATAGGAGACACAAATGTCTGTATATTTATTATGAACCGATATTAAGCCAATTTCATCATTTTTATGATATCTTCTCTTACCCTCAAAATTGATCAGAAAAAACAAAGTTTTATTGGATGTGTTGAATGTGTTATCAGTGATAATAGATTTTATATAACGACTTTTTCAAATTATTATTCAATTTTAAGATGAAAACAGATTTAAGTCCAAATTTATTAATATTAAGAACAAATCATTTTAAGTCGTTTAAAGCCAATAAAGTATTTTTGAATTATTTTTTCGATCCTCATATAAATAAGAACCGCATATAACGATAAAAAATTTCCTGATTTTTAACGGTCTGCTTATTAACTAGATAGATTGTACTCTTAAAAGTTTTCAGAAATATCTAAATACGGGTTTCATTTTTTCAATGTAGATATATCTAATTTCAATATATATTCAATATATATCTAAATCACAACCAAAAAAGTTTCATTCGTTTAAATCATTTCTTTTCTGTTTACAAAAGTTTTAATTTTTAAAATCTGTATTTCATTAAAAAGATATCAAATGTTTAATAAATAAATTTAATTTAAAAAAGATTTATTAAATTATGAACTTTAGAAATATTCTGAGGAGTTCTTTGTATTTGAATCGACAGATTTTCGGGTAAACTATTTAAAAGAGTAGTCAAATGAGTCCTCTTTTCAATATTATTCATATTAAACGAAAAGTAGTGTTTAATTTTCGGCTTTGGCTTTGATCTCGAAATCATGGCTTCAATATTGGCTTCTGTTATATCAAAATCAGAGTTCAATTGTCTCAATGATAGACTTTTAATTCGAGGACAGCCATTAATTATTTGTGTCACACCTAAATCTGTAATATTGCGGTCTTTTTCAGCGGTAAAGCACTCTATTTTGAGTTTTGATAAAAACTTCATTCGAGACAAAAACTCGAGACTCTTATCGGTTATGGCTTTTGGAGTATCCAAATGAATGGACACTAATTGTGGTAAATGTTTGTCGATATTCTCAATAAACAAATCATTTAAAGAGAGAGATAGAAATAAATGTTTCAATTGAGTCAAATGTCTTAAATCGTGAACTGATCCTTTACAAGGAGAGGGGTTGTTCCCGAACCAATCCATAATATTGAGAGAAGATAATGACTTAAATGAAGAGAAAATCGAAAACAAATTATAACTTTGGGGCCAATCTTTGGCTAAAAGGATCTTCAGTTTAGTTTTAGACAATCGCTTTAATTGAAGACTTTCTTCAGCCAATTGTCTCAAACCGGTGGCAAATGATTGTATGTCAGAGTTGGGGTCGACAGCGATAAACAACTCCAAAGATTGGAGGCGTCGAAAGCGTCCGAATCCAGACAACGCTCGGGCCATAGAATCTGATTTCAGATGCTCTGAATACAAAGTTCCGGAAATTTTCAGTAAATTATCCGAATATTCATTTTGGAACTGATTTAATGTCTTCTCATTACAACTCTTAAACTGAATTTCATTTAGTTTTGGCAAAAATTTAGGCTTTTCTCCAGAGTTCTTCACTTCATATTTGTTCCACTTTTCTTCTTCAGTGATAACTGTTTCGATGTTATCCACAATCACTGATTCTAATTCTTTTAACGAAGACAACAATTGTCTCATTTGTATTTCGGGCAAACCCTCAAATTTTAATGAAGTAAGAGTTGAACCCCACTTTTGACCTAAACTTTTGAGATCTAAACAGCCATAAGTTATGTCCTGTAAGTCAGTTGTTTCTGAGTAATAAGGATCTAAATTCACTTCAATCGATAAAGTCTTCAATTGTTTGCAGTTATTAGTAATGATTTGAATGAAATCGGAAGTGACAGTAATGTCACTCTCAATGATAATAGTGTCCAAATTTTTAAACTTTTTGAGAAGAGCTCCAAATACTAGAAGATTGACTTTTTGAGTAACATTTGAGTCATCACTTGTTAAACAACTTAAATGAGAGTCAATCTCTTTGAGAAGAATATCATTAATGCGAAGACACTTTTGTTTAAAAATCACACTCTGGACCACTTTTGAAGTGCACTCCAATCGGATTTTGTCGCTAATCGGTAGATGACTCAGAATAACTTCTGTTAAGTCACCGCCAAATCTATCAATCGATGACTTCATGTCTTTAATTTTGTCTTCAGATTTGTTTGATATTAAATCACAGGTTTCGTTTGCAAACTATTAATGATAATTAGAGAAACTTATTAATAACTTTAGAAATATAGAGTTAGGCTTTAGATGTGACTCAAAATGTTATAAATAGTTTATTTTCTTTCAATTGAAATGAAAGTGATATTGACTTGCTTGATTCTTAATTCAATTTTGATTATTTTTACATTTCAATCTAAACATGCCAGGTTTTTATGCTGTGCTACTCTGAAAATGAAAATGTACATAAGTTGGACATGTAGAGTCTTTTTGATAGAGGTGAACGAGATGAACTATAAATGAAAAAATTATTTGTAAAAGTATTTTCGTTCAACCACGTAAAACTCAAATGATTCAAAGTAAATATTTCTTATATATTAAAAACTATTAATTTTATTGATCTCTAACCTTCACTCATAAAATTTGAAATATAAATTAACCATCTACCTAATTTTGTTAAAAATATTTTGAATGTGCTCTTTAACACGCTTTTCACAGAATTAAAATATTCCAAGCCGATTTTTAGTTATTCAAAATTTCACAGGGAAATTAATTTTCGGGCGCCTTAATAATTCATCTTATAAAATTACATTTTAATTTGTAAACAAATAATAGGTATTTAATTATTTCTAGTACAATTCTTTCTAGTTCAATTCTGTCTAGTTCAATCCTGGGTGATCCCATTTGATTGGGGTTCAATTGATTGGGGTTCATTTGAGTGGGGTTCAAATGATTGGGGTTCAATTGATTGGGGTTCAAATGATTGGGGTTCATTTGATTGGGGTTCAAATGAATGTATCCCCTAATAAGATCCAGAATTTTTTAAAAATTAGATAGTTCAACAATTTTAAGAAAATAGATTGCAGTCAAAATAGTTATCTATTATGAAGGAAAGAATAAAAGATAATTATTTTAAAAATTAAATTACAAATTGTAAAGCCAAATTACCTGACAAATAAGACTATAATCAATTTTAAATAAATCCCCGCAATATATGCCTATTGAATGTCTACCAACTTTTGCAATTAATGACGAGATCTAAGGTAATCGATTTTTATTATAATTAATATATTTTATAAGAATACCTTAAATCTCAATGAAAGGGGAAGATTCCATTCATTATAAGTTAAGTATAAATTAGTTAAATATTTGTATGCTTTGAATGCTTCGACAGATAATAGCGATGGAAATACCAAAAGACTTATTGTAAGTAATACCAGAAAAATTGAAATAAAAAATAATAAAATTCTTAATAACCAATGAATTGAAGTAAATAATGAAACGAAAGCACACAGGTCAATAATAGCACTGATGGAGCATATAATAATAAATGCAAATTTTGACCAATAATTCTTATTCTGATAATTGATTTCATTGTAGACATCATTTAATGATTTAAGCAAAGTATTAATTTCGAAAAATCTTCTGCTTTTAAATTTAGTTTTATTAATGATTTCTTTATTCAAAATC
>JAQGBR010000658.1:0-11685 GCA_034698525.1 Achipteria nitens | reverse complement strand
TTAAATAGAAAATCTATTGCATTACGAGTGCAGTCAAAGCTTGTCTGTTATATCGAGTTTTCTGTTAAATAGAATTCGCTTATATCGAGGTATTTTAACATTACAACCCTCATAGGAGCGTTCAGTGCAGAAAAATATTTCCGATATATAGAGTTTTCCGTTAAATCGAATGCTGATAAAAAGAGGTTTAACTGTATATTATAGGATATATCTATGAGAATATTAGGATTTTTTTGGTTCCTATTTCTAATAATACTAAAATGCAAAAACAATTATTTTTGTATACATTTTATATAAGTTAAATGTTTGATTCTTAGTGTATCTTTTAACAAACTATACCTAGGTCAATAAATATATTCTAAGAATATCCTTATTTCAATTACCACTTAATATATGGTCATATAATTTTTGTGCATTGAATCAATTAACCATCAGAAAAAATTGTGTGTTATTCTAGAATAATGTTATGTTATGATGAATATGTTATGATTCATAACTTTAAGAGATACGAACATGTTAATTTTAATTATTCATTATATCATCCCACAAATTAATTTCAATTAACATTTAAAATATTTTTAATGAATTATTTAAAATTAATTATAAGAATTATAAACATGTTCAATATTAAAATTCACTAAAAAAATCTCTTTATTATACGTTAATATATATTATTTCCTCCTTTAATATTCATTAAAAATGTTCCGAAACGCAGATAATTCTTAAATAATAGATATAATTAAATAGAGAAAAATAAATTCTAATCAGAGAAATTTAATTAAACAAGATCATACAAATTAGAACATTAATTTATAAATATTATAGAAATTGAGTCTTAGCATGATCAATGACTGGACTAATAAATAAATGTGATTCTTTTGAATAAATTTGCTTTTAAAGTAGCCTACTTTTGTAGTCCAATAAAACTGTGTGATTTAGATAGTTGCAAAATTCTATTTCATTAAGAAGTTTGTGTGAGAATGCAAAATAAAGTGGACGAGTTTACTTTGTAGCCTAATCTTTCAATTATAAGAAGAAATTAAAAATTAATTGAATACCTTTTGTTATGAATTATGTTTTTTATTGCCTTATATGTCAATCTAAGGCCGATCCAAATAAATCAGTTTTTAAATATTATTGCGTTTATCAAGAGTTAGCTGAATATTGAGTTCCCTATTTTGCATCTTGATAAACATTGACAAAAACTTAAATTCTAATTTTCATTCTTGGTCATTACTTGGTCAAAGTTTACAAGTTCAAAATTAAGGTCTATGAAGAGTAATACATAAAAACATGATATGATGACAATCAATAGATTTCTTATAAAAGAAGCTAGTCAACTAATGATGGCTTGCCTTTTATCATTTCAGCAACTATTTTTTTTGGTGTGAGCCAGATATGAGGTCATTTTGTGATAAATATCAATTTCAATATTAACATTGAATGTTTAAGCAAGTCAATATCAATTTCATTCCAATTGAAAGAAAATAAACTTTTAATAACTTTTCAAATCACATCTAAACTCTATTTGTGTTCTAAAATCAAAGTGATATTGACTTTGATATTGGCTTAAAAATCCAATTAAACTCTTTTACTATTGAACTCATTAATAATGTATTAGATATTAAGTTTAAATACTATTAATGTATATAACTTAAGATTTGACCATTTAATGACCATCTAATGACCATACAATACAATAAATTACCAGGGTTTTTCTTTTCTGAAAGTCTCTAATAGTTGCATCATATTTATTAACAAATAGTCCCCAATTGTTATACCATTAAAGAAGTATATAATCCAATGGCAATATATTATGATGTCATTGAAATAGCAATTGGTTTAAGCCATAAGTAATGTTAGGATTTTCAATGAAATTGATTGAGAAAGAGATCTAAAGGGATGTCAAAAGGGATCTAATTTTTGCTATTTTTTTCATTTAATATTTATGTTTTCACTCATTTCTAAGTATTCAATAGATTTATATTTATATATATTTGTTGAGAGAACTCAAAACGTTTTCATTTCGTTTTCTTACTCTTTATCTCAAGACTTGACTTCTTTTAGACTTAAATTCAATTTTAATTTATTTTATTATTAATTGATTTAAATTCAATTTAAGGTAATTTTTGAGTCAATTATTGAAATTATTTTCAAATAAAGATGTTATCAAATGATTATTATTCATATGACAGTACAGCCAGTGATTGGAGTGGTTTAGAGAAGGGGTCACTAAAAGGCAATACATTTAGCGCTCATTTGGATCACAATTACGAAGAAAGGAAACACTCATTCAAATTGAGTCACTTTTTGAATCAATCAATGGATCCAATGCTAGATATGGACGAATTGAGCCCATTCGACGACTTTGCTAACGCTCCGACACCTCTTATGGCCTGTTTTGCTGATCTCAATGACATCGAAAGTGATGACCTCTTGGACTACAATGAGGTCATCACCACTGATGTCAACACCACTGATGACAACAATAATAACTCTTTACTCGAATTATCTTTTGTTGGAAACGAAATCGAAATAAATAATAATAATAATGAGTTTGTGATCAATGACTCAGAGCTGTCACTCCATAATAACAATGTTTTCTACTCTTCTGGTGAACAATCGATTCCTAATACATCCAATTCTCGAAAACGACGACAAATGGATAGTTATTCAGATGAGGAGTCAGATGACAACGAAGAGGAAGAGGAGACCAATAGTGTGACTAAATTTAATTTCAAACGGAAGGGCAAAGTCGGCAGAAAGCCATCTAAAGGTCAGAATAAGTGTATGACTCGTAACGCAATCGCCGCCCGAGAGAACAGAGAACGCAAAAAGGCTTTTATGGAAAACATGGAGAAACGTCTTCGTGTCTCAGAGGAAGAAAATAAAAAAATGAAGACAATTATCAGTGCTTTAAATAAACGTAACGAAGAGATCACTAATGAAAACAAATATCTGAAAGGAGTTCTCGCAAATGACTCCACCATTTCTGCTCTCATCAAACAGATGTCAAAAGTAAATGGAATCGAATTAATTGGCACTCAATTGATGGCCACTAAAGAGGTCCAAAAGATGGATACAAATGGAGACTTAAAGCCGAGAAAATCGTCACGAATTGCATCAAAAAGCGAAATATCCTCTCAAACAGTCCATCGTTTTAAAGGGGATATCGAGTCTTCAGGTGTTTGTCTTCATGTCCACAATAATGCGGTTTCTCTCGGGTTTTGCGCCAAATGTTCGCAAAAACACAAAAGAGGGAAATGAAGGTCTGATTCGGAAACTAATGGTTTGGACAACATTTCAACTGATTGTGAATCCAATGATTACATAACTGTTTTGAGACAATTGAGGGTCACTTTATGTGAGTATTTCAATGCATATTTCAGACATCAAAATAAGTGAATATAAATGACTTCCGGCCACACATTAAATGGCGTCTAATCTAATAATAAGATGGCGTTAAGACATTCAAGGATTTAATATTTTAATAACTAATTAATAAATCAGACATTTTATGCATTTCTTTTGGCGAAGGCTTTCACTTTGTTTTAAACATTTTAAGACATTTTCATTAATTTTGATAAAATAATCGCTATTTTATTAAAATACAATACTTTTATTGTTTTCAATTGATATCAGATTTAATTCTAAATATTTTAAGATTTGAATTACATTTTATTATCCATTTATAGACTTTTTTCTAATTTTAAATAATCCACTCTTTAATCAATTTATTGTTTTTGAGATTCTTTTATAACAGAATAGAAATATCCGTTCATTTGACGGCTCATTCTCTTAGACTAAATGAGAATATATGTGACTAATAGTGGAATGTAGTCCTCAAATGGTATGTAGTTCTTAGCCATTATTTTATCCGATTATTATTAATATGTTTTTCATTTATTTGGATCAGTTGTCAATCAGTTGTCGTTCACTATTAAGAGGACATTCTTTTGACTTTTAATCATTTAAATCATTGAATAATGCAATCAATTGATTGGCCCATAATTTAAATAAATGTCTTAATCACTGTCTAATGCCTTCTTTGGTTAAAATTAATGCATCAAAATATCTGATGAATATTTATTATCAATTTATTATAATTTTGTTTAATTATTATTAAATTTAAATATTTTTCAATTTGTTTTTCAATCACTTAATTATATTAATTTTATTGTAATTATATAATTTTAAATAAAATCTTTTGTAAAAATAAATCACTTTTAAAATAAGTATTAAAATAAATATTTCTTTAATTTTTAAAATGTTTGACAAAATATTAAATAATAGATTTAATCCATATTTTGTTGTCTTTTGTTATAATTATAGAAATTTAGAACAAGTATTCAATAAATCTATTGAATAATATTAATAATTAAAATATGAGACTTTAATTCAATTTGTTGATAACGGGGGTCAACAACGGGGTCTACAATTGGTAACTATTAAATTCAAATTGATCATACATTGTAAATGTCTAGGTTATTTAAAAGTATAATTACATTTGATAGCACTCTATTGTAAATCTTTGTAATAACTTTGAAACTAAGAAATCAAATAAATGTTCACATATTTAGTCCAAGAAACTAATCAATACTCAATTATAATTTGCATGTTTATAATCTTATTTAATTTGTTACCGAATTGAAATTATTATTGAGATAAACGCCATCTGTATTACAATTAAACTATTATTAGCCAAATATTTACTGTAGTTTTAATGGATATTAAATCATAAGAATTGATAAACAGATTAACAGATAATCACAAAATATGAGTACTTTAGACGACAAAATTTTGGGCGAAAAAAGCCATTATTATTGCAGTAGTAGTGAAGAAGAAGATAATACTAATGACCAGAAAGAGTCCTCAGAAGTTAACGATACCATCAATTCAAATATAAGACAACAAAATAAAGACAAACAGTGGCAGCGATGGGACGGATATTCAGTCAATGTATTGGTTTTATTTATAAATTATAAATTATTTTATTTTATTTTTTATATCTTAAGACCGGACCTAAAGGTGTGATCAAAGACTGGCAGAGATATAAACAGTTTGAAAATGAAAAAAGAGATGACAAACAAAGAGATAAAAATGAATTAATTAAGAAATTGTCGATCAGTTGTCGCTCAGATTTGGACGAAGAGTCCCACAAAAATGATAATCAAAGTTCAGACGAAGACTCAGACCTATTGAATGACCACTTTCTCAAAGAATATATGATTAAACGAATGCAAGAAATGGTCGAACAGATCGATAGCGTAACCAAAGATCGGCCCAATTTTGGAGAACTTATTTATTTAAGTAATGGCACAGAATTTTTAGAAGCCATCGATTCTGAACTCAAATTTGTGACAATTATTTGTCATATTTTTACAAAAGACAGTCAGGAATGTGAAGACATGAATGGATGTCTCTCTTGTTTGGCACAACACTACCCAAAAATCAAATTCTGTGCCATTGAGTCTTCAATCGCAGGAATGACTAAACATTTTGTATTTTGATTTTATTCCTGTCCTCTCATTCTTTACTCATTATCTTTATATGTTTTAGTCTAAGAATGGCGTTCCGGCACTTCTTGTCTATAAGTCGGGTATACTTTTGGCGAATTTTGTCCGACTGAGCGATGAATTTACAAAACCTTTCTTTGCTGTCGATATCGAGAAGTTTTTGATTGAGTTTAGTCTCAATTATTTTAATTTTTATTTATTTAATTTTTATTATTATATTTCAAGTCATGGAATAATCCAAAATTCAGCACAGAATACAAATATTGGACGTTCCATAAGAGAGAGTGCTATCGATTCCGAAGATAGCGATTGAAGACATTTTAATATTCGAGAAATGAATACTTCAGAAGATAACGATTAATGGATATTATTCTTAAGCAGTATTTAAGGCTTAAATAGTATTTAACTATTTTTTCCAATTTTGTAAATAATTTAGAATTTATAAACATTTAAATGTATTATAATTTTGAAACTCATATCCAAATAAAATTCATTTGGAGTTAAGCTGTCGTTAGTCTTATTTGAATCAAAAACAGAGAAAAGTTAAAAATTAGATTTGGATTAAAAATGTTTTTATTTGATCTTAAAAATGGTCGTAAAGAAGGTTTGAAAAAAATTTGATATTTTTCTTAAATTAGAAAAATTATATTTCGCTAAAAATAGTTTTAAAAACATTAATAAAATTCGATTCAATTGTTTTTAAAATACTTTAAAAGAAGTATTAAAAGTGTATAATAGTTAGAAATAGTCTTATAAATCAATAATATGTTTCTTTTTCAACCCAACCCCCGGGGTTTCGACGGAGAATATAACGTCTAATTTCATCATAAATGAAGATCATTATAGAGAAGGGTATGGCCACTAACCACCAGTTGAATCTATCCATACATTTGTTTGTTTATTATATACTCATAATATAATTTCTATTCTAAATTCTGACTCACTTTAAAGGATACATTCGAAGCGCTTTATCCATTCCGGGGCCGTAGGATAAGACACAGGCCAACACTGTCTCAAACAATAGTCCAAAGTTAAGCACATGATTGCTAGAAATTATATCAAATTAATCAAGGTAATCTAAAATCAATAATTAGAAGACTGACTCCATTCCCTGATGGACTAATGAATTACGTCTTGTCTTACAGATGATGAGGTCAGCCCACTGGACGACTACGATCTAAATTTAAAAATTAATCTAATAGTTATCGATTGTTGTAATAAAAGGGTAGGGACTGACCGAAATGAAAAAGGCTGTGTGACACGTGAACTCTAAGGTCTTTCTGTCGGCATAAGTCTGAAACAATTAGAAAATATGAAAACCATTTCCTATTTATTTAATGATTATCTGAAAAATAAATGGCTACCCATTCCTGTCCATAAGAGTCCAAAACATCATTACAGGCCTTAGAGTCCCAACTCTGTCGAATTCCGAGTAAGTCTTTCATCCAAAAGCCATTCTCCCCCATAATGACAAAGTATGTGAAGAAGCCGGCGCTGGCCTGCATCATACCTATCTGTCCGTAAGACATTGATATTAGCCTTTCGTTCACCAATTTGTCATTCTTTGCATCCCTGGGTTTACGTTTCATGATATCGCTCTCTGCCTTTTCATAAGCCAATGAAATGGCGGGAACCATATCTGTTCCCAAATCAATGCACAGAATTGTAACCGTTCCCAACGGCAGAGGAATATCAGCCAAAATAAATACCAAAAATGGCGAAATTTCTGGTATATTACTGGTCAGAGTGTATGCGATCGACTTTTTTAGGTTATCGAAGATAAGTCTTCCCTCTTCAACACCCGTCACAATTGAAGCAAAGTTGTCGTCCAATAGAATCATATCCGCCGCCTGTTTAGACACATCTGAACCGGCGATACCCATTGCTATACCGATATCAGCTCTTTTCAGAGCTGGAGAATCATTAACTCCATCGCCGGTGACCGCAACGATAGCTCCCATTCGTTGACAGCCCTCTACTATAATAAGCTTTTGTTGTGGAGAAGTTCTAGCGAAGACAATTTCTGTATGGTGAAATAAGATTTCATCCAAGTCTTCGGTTGAAATATCTTTAAGTTGTGATCCGTGAACGATAGCAACCTTTGCCTGTCTGGGGTCGACCTCCTCTACCGGGATATTCATGCGTTTGGAGATATCGTCAACAGTTTCATTGCCTTCTGATATAATGCCAACAGCCTTAGCGATAGCCTGAGCTGTGATCGGATGATCCCCAGTAACCATAATTACTTTGATTCCAGCACTCCTACATTTGGCCACAGCATCGGGTACGGCAGCTCTGGGCGGGTCTATCATTGATATTAAGCCGAGAAATCTTAAACCAGTCAAAGGAAAGTTATTGTCTTCACTATTGAATTCATATCCTTTGGGATAATCCTCTTTTGGAAGTCTATAATCACAAAAACCGATTACTCGTTCTCCGAGTCCTCCCAATTCAAGATAAGCGTTATGGAAGCGATCGGTCCACTCCTGGTCGAGGTCTTCATCTTTACCATTGATGTAAATAGAAGTACATCTCTCCAAAATCCTTTCGGGCGCTCCTTTCATGCAGAGAAGGTAATGATCCTTGGTGCCATCGACTCCACCCTCGACATCATGTATAGTGACGTGATATTTATTCGTGGAATTGAAAGGGATTTCACAAATCTTTTGGTTTTTGATTCGATAATTGGGTACATTTCCAACCGCCAGTTCCATACATTTGAGAATAGCAGACTCCGACGCATCTCCAGTGCATTCCCTCTTCATAACAGGAATGTGGTCCTGACCCGGCAAAAACTCAGCCCGAGAACAAAAACAGGCCACTCTGGACAGAGCTTTCCATACCGGAGAGGATTTATCGAACGAAACGCCTTTAAAATTATCAAAATTAATATTTTATTAAAAGCTATTCATCTGAATAGAATACCCGTCTGTTCTTCTGTAGTGTCGGCGTCTACTATCTGATTATCAAACCAAAGGTGAGATACAGTCATTCTGTTCTGAGTCAATGTTCCCGTTTTGTCTGAACATATGGTAGAAGTGGATCCCAGAGTTTCGACGGCTTCTAAGTTCTTAACCAAACAGTTCTTACTCGCCATACGTTTGGCTGTCAAAGTCAGACATACAGTCACAGTAGCCAACAGTCCTTCCGGAACATTGGCTACAATAATACCGATGAGGAATATGACCGCATCCAACCAATGATAACCCAAAATGAATGAAATTACAAAAAAAGTGACCCCAAGAAAGACAGCCACTCCTGTGATAATGTGTATGAAGTGCTCGATTTCTCGTGCGATCGGAGTTTCACCCATTTCTAGACCAGAGGCCAGATTTGCAATTCGGCCCATAATAGTGCGGTCACCAGTGTTTATGACTACTCCTTGACCCGTTCCTTCAACACAATTGGTTGAAAAGAAAGCTAAGTTTCTGGTCTCTAATGGGTTGTCATGAGTTAAATCAGGAGATCGTGTTTGAGGTTCAGATTCTCCGGTTAGCGACGAGTTGTCAACTTTACAACCATGAGCCTTTACCACTCTTATATCTGCCGGCACTCTATCCCCTCCCTTAACTTCAACGATATCTCCAACAACTACTTCTTCTGCTGGAATGATGTTCTTCTGTCCCTCTCGAATGACAGTCGCGTATTGGGGAACCATATTCTTGAATGACTCCATTATTGCAGAAGATTTAGCTTCTTGGTAATAGGAAAAGCATCCAGTTATTATAACCACTCCGGCCAATACTACCCCCAAATATAACTGTAAAAATTGAAACAATCATTAATTTTGTTTTAAGTGATCATTCATTCTCTTAATTAAAACAATAATTGATTAAAAGTTTTGACAAAATATAATCAAATTAATGGCTTTGAAATAAATATTTGTGATAAATGTTTATCAAACAAATAATCAACAAATTCTTGTAATAAAATATTGACAAAAACTCAAATATTTTTGTCTAATATATTATTAATAATATTATGAATAAATTACTTATTAATCCTATATTTAGTCAAAACAATAATCGATTTCAACCAAATTTTTTAAATTAGTTTAAATGACATTAAAATTAGATTACATTCAAAGAGACAAACATTTGAATCAATGAATAGAAAAATAAAATAAATTTATACTAAATATGAGAACACATCTGTTTGACATTCTTTTAATAGATAACAATTGAAAAAATGGATATACATTATCGGGTTGTGGCTCTTCAAAAGTGGTCGCCTGAATAGAATAGGCCAGAAAACAAAGAACAGCTCCAATCCATAGAAGTAGAGCAAAGCCCCCAAAGAGTTGTTTGCAGAACTTGACCCATTCCGGGGTCTTTTTTGGTGGCGTTAAACTGTTGGGTCCGTCTCGTTCTAAAACAGACTTTGCTTGAGCATAGGTTAGACCAGTCTCTGGATTGGTCTTTAATCTGGAGTACAACTCATCGACACCGATCTTATGCTCATCCATAACAACCTCCTGTTTGAGATCTTCGAGTTCCTGTTTGTCTCCCTTTTTATTTTTCTTCATTTTTTCCATTTCTTGTGATAATTATTAGGAATTGTTTTCTTCGATACAAATATTAGAAGCGATTAAATATTTAATAAATATTTAGTAAAACCTTTCGATTAATTGGATTAATGTTTTTAATTAAACATATAATCAATAGATTCCGCACTCATAGCTGTGCTCAACCATTCCTGTCGTCTCACAGACAAATACCGGTCTGAAAAATGATCATCACTTCAAGGGTATGTTAGAGCTGTTAGTATGGCTTTGGATGCGGCGAAGCTATCAAACACTGTCTGTGCATTCACTCTATTGAGTGCGAGTGACTCAGACTCAGTCACTCCACAGTTGGATCCAGTTTAGAGTTTAGCTCTTAAATCAAATGAAACAGGAGGAGAACCAACACTCAACATTCACTTTAGAACAACCCATCAACTCATTCAAAAAAGATGTGGTTCTGATTTGCGCACAATTCTCACCGCGGAGTATAAATTTCGACTGAATTTCGACAATCAATTATGTCATTCAGAATAGATTTATCACGACTTCAACTCTTTTAGACTCTATTTTTAAAACAAATTTAATTTCATAATTGATTCTCTTTAACATCGATTAACACTCCATTTAATCCGAGTTAACTAAAACTTGCTTTTCTTCTAATCAATAACTAGGTAATTGCGTTGTCATCTAATTTAAACATATTTTAGTTTTTTGTTAAATTCGTCAAAAATTTAGTGTTGCCTAACATTTATAAATATAAAAATTATTTATAAAACATTTAATTTCTATAAATACTATTCGCAAATTCAAGTTTTTAATTTGATCTGTTCCCTTTTGAGCATAACAAAAAAGATTAAAAATTATTTAAAATTATTTAGCTACAAAATTTACTTGCTCATTCACAACTATTATTAAAATTTAAAAGTGTCTCAACATTACAGCCTTAATCATTGTATTTAAATACTAAATATTGAGTGCAATTCTTATCTCATTAATGATTTATAGCAGTAATTAAGGATAAAACACAAGTGCTCTGTAATAATGATTTGAAAGATTGAAGTGTTTTTCTTTGAGTGTTCGATAAACTTTAGAACAACCCATCGGTTCAATGAAAAAATAGTTTAACAAATGATTTGCAGATAAAGTATTTTAAACTTTAATAGATATACAAAATATGCAATCAATTGGAATATACAGACATATAGACATAATAGGCTGTGCCCTCAATTAGTAATTCGATAATTTTAAAAGAATGTGACAGGTCTAACTAGTAAGCAGAGTCAGTGCCTTTTATTTTGTGATTGAGTACATCTTTTGGACATTTTTAGGCTCTAAAGAAGAATTGACTGGAATATAGACTTCAAATTTTATAGAATAGATAAAATCTTATAGATATCAAAATTTATAAAGTTTAATCAAGGTGTAACAAATGTAACGGATGCTAATTATAAAATTTGTTGAACATGATAGTTTTTGCGTTTTAAAATTTAATTCATTACTCATTTTTAGAGTTATTTTAACAATATATCAATATTTAATGAGTACTCAAAATAACACAAAATAAAAGCTTTCAAATTACAGTAAACTCTCCATGATATGTACTCCTATGTTATGAACTGCTCCTTCTTATGTACACTTTAGGATGATTTGGCGGACTTACTATAC
>JAQGBR010000657.1:0-11697 GCA_034698525.1 Achipteria nitens | reverse complement strand
TCGTTCTTATGAACTATGTTTCTTATGAACTAATTCATTGGTCCCAGGTCTGTTCATAGCATCCATCTTTGACTGTAATATAGTTTTTGTATTTAAATTATTTTTGAAGGTTTGCTTTAAATATTGAATAAGGAATTCCTTCAACACCTGAGCTAATCATGTTTTTGAGATCTCTACTATTATTTATTTTATGGCAGAGAAGAGGGAATAACTAAATGTCTTATTTTTTATAACAATCCAAAGCACAGTATGTCTCCAAATATTATTTTCCATTGTATGTGCAAACCGTGTGAACCCTCTCCTCATATCTGTTGGGTATCGCAGGCGATTGGGTTTAAAAAGCAGGGATTATATACGTTTGCGATAAGAATTGCATTCAAACAGAAAATTCTAAGATTTTTATGTTATAAAAAATATGTAAAAAATAAAAGGTATTAACGACACTATTAAAGGAGGAGTGTCTCACTCTAGATTGCACAGGTATTAAATTGAAAAATGTACATGATTTTTTTGGGGAAATTCAAATTGCAGTTAATTCTGTTTATAATTGACTTTAATATCTCGTATTAGAGACCTGAGTTCAAGAAACCACAACATTTGCTAAATTATATGCAATTAAATTTTTGTTTCTTCAAATTATTCTGTTCATCATTTATTGCTGGGATATTCTATACTTAACTGCAAATCCTTAAACTCGATTCTTCACTCTTTTGTTGTTTTAATTTCAGTAAAAAAATTGTTTATTTAAAAAATAATAATTGCATTCATTTTTCATTTATATAATAATTATTCAAAAATTTAAGAGATTATCAGTTGATTAGAGAACTCGACTTTTTTGTTTGAGTTATAGCTCCAGCACCTGATCTTCCAATATTCAGCCACAAATGAGCGCCCAATAAAAAAGAGCTGACATACAATTGAAAAAAACGGACCGAAACTTTGAGTCATTATTTCAATACTGTTTTTGTGTTGTAAAATGGGATCGGAGTTCAGCCAAAAATTTTACTTAAGTTTATTAGTTCTTAGTCTACCAGTTCTTAGGCTTTCCAATGAGTGCTCTTACTATTCGTGGAATAGAGGAGAGGGCTTATGATTAGAACAGAACTTTTGAAGAGTTGAAAGGGAATAGATTTTTCTCGAATAGATTGGAAAGAGTCAGCCGTTCTGTCACTGACGACAATGAGAGGGAAGGGGGAGATTGAGTCTCAGAGAACACGGTCTCAGGTTTACTAAGATGTGAGCTCAGGTCTGGCACACAGTCAGCCGTTCAGTCAGAGTTCTCAAATGTATATGTGAGTGGGTCGTCCCAACATTTGCTGCAGAGATAGCGCTCTCACACAGAACTCGTTGCAAGAGTAAGAGGAGAGACTCACAACACTGAGATTAGACTTGTATTGGGCTTCAGTTGAGTGCCACCACTAATGTATTTGAGTTTCTCCTGAGTTCCCAAAACAAAACTCAGAGCAAAAAAAAGTTTATAAAACAACTTGTTTTCAGTCATACTATTGGCACGACTTTTGCCAATAAAACCGTTTTCATTAGACTTTACTCTTCTCTCTCTTATGAGAGTTGTGTTTATTTTTGTTTCTCTCAGATCACAGAATAGTCGTATTAATAACAAGAGTTCTGTTTGTGTGTCGTTTATCCGCTTTTTGCCGATAAATATTTGTGTTTTGATTCTATACTCCAATTAATAGCGAAAAAGTGAACTAAATTTAAGTGAAAAACATTTGAAAAAAAGTTTATTATTATTGAAATGTTTTCAAATATTAATTGACTGAATTGTCTGCTAAAAAACAATGGGTGCCAGTAATGCAAAAGCAAACAGTAGTCGACAGAATCCAAAGTCTAAATCACTTCTTCGTCTGTCGACATCACTGAACAGATCTCAAACCTATGCCTCGTCCAATAGACTGTCCGCTAATAACAATTGCAATAATCTGATGCAAGAGTTAGATATTTATTTTATTCGACAAATCGCCAGAAGTCTAAGAGTAAGTCATTTGATATTCAAATTTAATGATTTTATTGATAAAAACTTTTTGCTGAAAGATATCAATCAATTTTAAATCATATAATTTTATGGACTCATTGTGTGGTTTAAAAATTTTAACACTTTTTTCATACTTTTTTCTACACTAGAATTTGAAAATTTTTTTAATTATAATTTTTTTCTGGCATTTCATCGTTTAGTTTAAAAGTTAATTATATTTTTTATTACATTTCTTATTCTATTCTCTATTGAAAAGTGTTTTTTTTATTTCAAATTTCATTCAAAAACTTTGAATGGTTTGAGAAAAATATTATTATTTTTCGTTTATTTAACGCAAAAGAATTGAATAAATATTATAATTGAGTTTAAAGTTAAATAGTTTAGTAATACAAGAGTTTAACGAATTCTGTGATAAAAGTATTTGATTCTCAAATGAAATGTTTATACAATTATTATGTCAACAGAGCTCTGATTGAGAGAAAAGTCATTGAATTCTGAAATTCCGTATTTTTTTGCGCCTAAAGAAAAAAAACAGAAATTCTTACCTCTAATAATCGTTAACTGTCTTATGGAGGAAAGTAGTCTTCGGAGCTCTTATTCAACAGTATTTTTTGAATAGAAAATTGTAATTCAAACATATTTTAGAGTTTACTTTCGCCTCTCGCTTTCAGGGCCTCTCCCTAACCCCCCATCCCCTTAATGATTACCTTTTATAATATCCTCTCTTAAGGTTACGAAACTAACTTTTTTCTTCTCTACTGATATTCAAAAACTTTTTTCTTCGACGATATGTTTAATAAATTTTTTCTTTATATTCAAAATCTTATCTAAAGTCTTATATTTTTGAATAAATCGTTTAAAACACATCTCTTTAGAATACCATAATAATCATTAGACTATTCGCTCGATTATATTTCAAACTTTAAGATACTATCGTTTTATAAAACGAAAATAAGTGCTCCGAAAAAATTACACCTATTTTTTACAATTCATTGCCAGCGCTTTCTTTTGATGATTGACTTCACTCAAATACATGAATCTAATAACTCATATGATATTTAAAAGCTATTTATTCATGCATTTGAATAGAAAAACATCTGATATATATATTCAGAGTCCTTTTCAAGAAACGATGAACCCTTTACTTTATTTGATAGAGAAATGAATAGTTATTAGACAAATATTTCTCTCAATTTTAGCATTTTATTCATCGCCCAAACCTTTTTTGTTCAAAAATCAAAATCAATGACAATTTCAAAGTCAATACTCCTTCCAATGAATATGATTTGGTATTTATTTTTAGAGCATTTCTTTACTAGAGTTTACCAAATGTTAGATATCGTGAAGAGTTTCGAAAAACCTTTTTTTAATACTTATTTTTTTGTATGACTTAATCCAAAACATTTGTGACGTAAATGAAGTTTTTCTTCTTATCATTAAAGACATTCTCTGTCCAAATCTTTTTCTGGTAGTTTTGCTCAAAATATGATTTCCAATTCAATGTATAAATCATAAAAACTAATATAGGAATAGATATGAGGGCTGAGAAATGGGTTATTTATTGAAAATAATCTTTCATACAATTTATTAATTCTTTGGATGTATTTATAAATAACGATAAATAAGATTATATCTTATCATTGAAATCAAATAATAATTTTGATGAAAATATTTAAATATTGAATAACAAGAAGGTGTACTCATCAGTATATCAATCAGTGCTCAACGTATAAATTTACTATAAAAGTTCCGACACTTATTTTGCCTTTAATTTATTACTGAGATATTGAACACAATTATAACTTTTTGGGTCTTTGGAATTCATTTTCCACACGAAATATAAATCATATGAAATACAAATTGAAATCTGTTTTTCAAAGAAATTGATTTTTTTAAAGAAAAAACAGTTTTTTTACTTAAATAAAAAACAACCAAAAATACTGATGTTTTATGCCATTGTGTTTGTAGTCTACTTGATTGTGACCTCTATTTTTTTGTTGCTGGTATTAGGTTAGCCCTGTTTTGGGCCATAAATGCGAGAAAAATAGTCCATTTGTTATGTTTCGTGAAACCAATAATTTTTATCTTTTTATTTCATATTAGAGTTTCTAAGTTTGAAAACACTATTAAAATAATTGGTTTCCTCTCCTATCAGAAGAGACTTATAATTTCACTCACCTTTAAAATGTGTGATATAAACCTTTTATTATTTTAGAAGAAGTGTTTATTTCGGTTTCGGTTTAAAATCACGAATTTGTGTTTAAATCACAAAAACTTAATTTGTTTTTTGCAGTATTTTTATACTTTTATTTTTTTAGATCAATTGTTTTGATAATAAGCCGGTAAAGTATACTAATAAAGCCCTCTTTAGTGTATTTTATTAGAGGTTTTTACACTACCTTTTGGATTAAGCGATGAAAAAAGGATTATATATTTCATAATATATTTTTCTTTCTCTTTAAGTCATTAATTAATTTGAAACTTAATATTTCAAAAAATGTATTGAAATGTGTGTTGAAATCAATGTTTTGGTTTAAATTTGTATAAAATATATTTGAAATTTCTTTTTGTTCTCCAATTCTAATAATAAGGGAAAAAATTATTCCAACTTATCTATCAATTCAAAAGAATTATCTCTCCGTTCAATCAAATTCCTAATTAGTTCTCTAACTTTAAATGCATTCATAAAACTTGAAGCAATTCATACGGATATCGAAGCGATCAGAAGAGAACTAGTTCATATATTGATGAATTTATTCAGTTTAATTAATTTATGAGTTGGAATAACTCTAAAAATATTTCTTTTGGTTTAATCGTTTGGTTCAGTCTATTAGTTTTGAAGACACAGACCTCAGACACCTTTTGTCGTTAAAATGGTATGTCCTTGACTTGACTCTCATAAACAAAACTCATCGGTTAGAAGAAAATAAGTACTTTTAATCCGAGTCTAAAACTCAGATTTATGTGACAACTGTTCGGTTGACTCTCTCTTTCATTAAATCATTTCAATTCACTTTTATTTGAGAAAAAAATCATTTTTTCTCTTCATTTTTAAGTCTGTAATTGACTGAACTTTCAGTTAAATTAACTGACTTTTAAAGTCAGAGAACACGAGACTATAGTCGGCTAATAATGATTTGTTTCGGTCTACTCTTCAAAACGGATTCCTCTCTCACTTTTCAAAATTTTTTGCTCGTTATTAGCCTCCGGTCATAAATGGTAAACTGAGAAACAAAAAACATATTCTGACTGTTATTCTGACTCATGTGAGGGCTTTTTAGAGCCAAAAATAAAAGTCAAAAGAGCCAAACGACGGCCCATTCTATCTGTGATTGCATTTTGATTTCACTTACAGAACAGTAAAACCTTTTCATCTGAGACTCTGACTTATATTTTGCTTTATTTTTCTCTTCAATACTCACTGCAAAAAAGATATTTTTTCTGTTCAATAGTCCGCATAAAAAGTTCAAAAACAGGCCCAAAGAAATGTAATCACATTTTGAGACAAACCGAAAGTAAAAACCATTCCATCAAAAATTGTGTTAATATTTTTAGATTAAGTCCTCCTTTTGAATCTCAAGGACTGCATTTTGAGGTTCAGGGCTTCTTTTGATTATAATTTGCGATTAAAGTCTAAAAAATGAATATAAGTCTTGTTTATTGTGATTACAAAACAAGTTTTTTGAACTCAAAATTCAATTTTATAATAATTTTATATTAAATTCTCATTTAATGTCTACTCATTTCACTCTTTCTTTTCATTTGTTTTAATTTTCATAGAAATTGTAATTATATTTAATGATCAGAGAGAGAGAGAGAGAGAGAGAGAGAGAGAGAGAGAGTTGTGTAACGAAAATAATTATTCCAAAATGACTTCACTTTTTTAATGATAAAATAATAGATTTTATTTTAGATTCTTATCTAAGCATTACTTTAGAAATTTTTTCTGTAATTTTATTATTAATCGTTAAAGAAGTCTAATTCGACTCTAATTTTCTGAACAATTTATTTATTTCATTCATTTAGTGAATTAAATCGAGAAATAATGAACTTAAAGAACAACAGAAACAAAATTATAAAAAATAGGGGATCGTTAGATATTGAGTATATGGTGTGTGCAAAGTGTGTCTCAAACAATACAACTCTTTTAAAATCCTTAATTCAGTAAAAAACAGTTTTAATCTTAAATTGTTATCAAAAAATTTTAGCGCTTTTATTAATATTTGATACACACCTCTGGTTATTAATTCAGTACTTTTCTCTCTTCGCTCAGGGAATTCAAATTCATTTCGTGTGAAAAACCATAAAACAATCACTATTTTTCATTAAATCCCTCTCATATTCTGTGCTTCAGTTTTTTACGACTTCTAATTAGTTTTACTTCAGTTGGAAAGAATAGGAGGAATAAACTCATAATTTTTACAGATTTTTTTTGTTTGAATAAATGTCTTATATAACTGATGATCAATACTTGGATTTCTCACTGAAGTGTCTTCACTCATATGAAAATTTTTTCGCCCAACAAAAACATAAGTATTATTGAAGTACACACTATTTTGACAATTATTTCCGCTCCGATACAACTCGTGTGGAGTGTTCTCACACTTTAAGATTGTTTTGATTCTTCGATATATACTCAGAGATTGACTCAAACAAAAAAAGTGTACATAATTTTGTTTAATACATATATTTCCCAAAGACTTTTCGATTTGATATAATGACCATATGTTGTGCTAAATATAAAGCAAAGACTTTTTTCAACCAAAAATAAATGTTATCACAAGAAGTTTATTGAGGAGAAAGTTTTCTCTCGTATTAAATATAAAAACTATAATTTCGATATTATCTACACTTAAATGCATTTCAAATATTGCATTACTTTTCCTCAATCAGTATCTCTGTCTCCCTGTTCTCTCTCTCTCTCTCTCTCTGAATATAAATAATCGGAAATTCAATTTCACGGCCAATAATAGAAGAGAAGAAAACACTTTTATTTTAGTCTTTAGTTGTTTTTGAATTAAAATAGTAATTAAATATCCAAAAGAAAAGACTTTTCAATTGTATTGAGGTTTAGATCTTATCGTTTGTTTGGATTTCGAAATCAGAAAAAATGATTTCCCTCTCATTCATGTATTCTTCAACTACTCTTTCAAATAAATGATTGAACTGTTTGTCCGTCACTTGAAGTTTAGATTCAGGAGACAATGGCATCTCATTCAGTCAAAGGAAAGTCAATGTTTTACAAAGACTTTGAAATGTTCTTAACTCTAAGTTTGTTCAGAATTTTTATGAGAAAAATCATCAGAAAAAATAGCGAACAATAAAACTGTTTTCAATTCAAAAACAAACATCAAAAATGTCAGCAAAAGATTTTTGAATAGTTATTCACAGAAAGAAAGAAATAAAAATCCAAAACTCATAGCATTATATCGTCAACAAAATCGTAAACTTTTGCGAAACACAATTAGAAATACATTTTGTATATCCATTGCAAACATTTTTATTTTGTTTTGTTGTTGTTTTATATGATTTTTGACATGTTTTTCAATACAAAGAAAACTCAAGAAAATGTTTATTTCGTGACAGAATTACTTTAAAATAATATCCATTACATCTGAAAAACGTAGATTCCGGCAATTTTTGCATAGAGTTTATATCAAACTATATTTTCTCATATTTTTTCTCAGAAATAACTATTTTAAACAAATTATCTTTTTATTAGACTTTAAGCCACTTCTCACTAGATTTAGATCTCATAACTGAAGCTCTCAATAATTAAGAACAAAAAGTAAAGAAAAAACATTAAATTTCTTAAAAATTCAAACTCAGATTCACATCTCATTTTGTAATACAAAAAACTCATGAGTAGTACTTCTTTCCGATGAACTAAATTTGCTCTTTGAGATAATAATCAATTAAAAAGATGTTTTCAAATGTGAGAACTCATTCATTAAAAGATCAGTTATTCCAACAGAAAAATGTGTTTTAAATTTTAACGCATTATTACAATAAATTATTTTTAAAAATAGTCTCAGAAATAAAGCCTTAATTTAATTGAATTTGAAAACAATTTTTTTTAAAAAAAAGAGTATAAAAAGAGATTATTTTTTTTGTTACCCTAAAAAAGTCTCTCTCAGCCTCTCCTCCCAGTCCTTAATAAGATGAGATCTAAAATAGGATATATTGCTGACAGAATTCTTTGGAAATTAGGCCAGAATTTAAAGTTCCCAAACGATTAGTTATTTCTATAAGATTTTAAACTTGCAATAAATATCTAAACATTAATTGATAGCAAGAATTTGGAATTATTTTGTTTGAAATATGTTTGAAATACAATTAGCTTTTAAATTGAATACCATTTAATCGCTTTTGTAATGTCCTAAAGGCTGAGAAAATAAAATCTAATCCATTATGTAATCAGATCTGTCGGACAATTTCAAAGTCAATGCAAATAATTATTAGTTTAAACATTTAAGTTTAAGATTTGCAAATTCCAGTCCTTTTGTTATTATGTTAAGTGTTTTATCAGGACTTACACCTATCACGAAATGGCGAAAATTCGCTAATTGTATGATAACTTAAATTAATAATATATTTGATACTATCAACTGATAATTGACTTATAATTACAAAAAAAGCGATTAAATAAAATATTTGAAGAAAAGGTTTTGTGTCAAAAAAGGCTTAAATGTTATTAAAAATAAATTTGTATTTTTAAAAAAGTTTTCATTAAATATTCGCCAAAATTTATTCGCCTCCAAATTCATTACTTATACTGAATATAATGGATGAGTTATACAACTTTTTTTAGAAGTTTATTCAATAAATCTCTGGTAATGTTTAGTAAAATTTAAGATGAAGTTGAAGGCCGACCACATAACACAACACAGACTTTTTTGGTAGATTAAATAACAGATGATTACATAAACGTTAAGGTCATTTTCATGAAGGTTTCCATTAAAAGAAAAGATCACAAATTGTTTCACCCACGTTCAATTTAAACATGAATTATTGTTTCATTTAAATTCCTGTAATCCACGAGTAATTGCTATTTAAAGCCTTTCCATTTAATTCCTAATTATATGATTCCTAAGCAAGAATAGATTTTACTATAAAATTATCAAATTCATTTAATCTTGGATATATTGCAAAATATTTTATTAAAACTTGAGCTTATTTTAAAGAAAAATATCGAGGTAATCAAATTCAATTTTGATTTACAATAGATAAAATAAGGGAACTACCATTGAATGAGAATATGATTGATAGTTTTGAGTAGTTTTCAGAGTTCAAGAGTTATTTTAAAGAATTCAAATGATTGTCTCCGATAATCAATTGAAGTGTGAAAGTCAATTCATAAGTTTAGCTCCGGTTCCACTTGGGTTGAAAATATCATGTATTATTCATATATGTTATGTCATGAAAGTCACCAATTCGTGAGTTAATTGCGTTTTTGATATTTTCATATCTCAATCAATTCATTGAAATTTTTTGTTCAAAGAATTTCAAATAATAGAAAACTTGAATCTAATTAGTAATCAATTAAATGTGTTAATGGTTTCTAACATCAAAAGAGTAACAGAAAAATGCTTTTAACTGTTATTAAATATGATTTCCTTTTTCCAAAAACACATCTACTCTTTCATTCAAAGACAGGTGTTTTCAATGTTACAAAAATGTGTTTAAAAAGTCTCATAATATTTCAAATTCAATGCTTTGATTATTAATTGATGTAAAGTTTAAAATATTGAATAAAACAAAAAAAACATAAAAAGCCATAAAAACTAAAATTTGTGTTTAATTAGTCACGAAATATGAGAGTTAACTAAATATTCCACTGATTTGTTAGAAAATTATTATTCAAATTATATTTTTATACATTTCTTCATCAAAAAGAAAGAGTTGTGTGAAAAAAGTTGTGATTGTTTTCTATTAAATTTTTTTCACAATAACTAAATTATACCCAAAATAAAATCCACGACTCTTTAGTAAATCTTCCAAAAAACATGACGTAATGAACGAGCAAATAGTTATTATAAAAGATTTTCAATTTTTCCTTAAATACTTTATGAAATTAAATGCTAATCATTGACGTGAAGTCCTTTTTCGCACACAAATATGATATCATCACTATTTTGGTTAATAAATGAATGCATCAAAAATTACTCAAAAATAGCAAACAATTTGTTTTATAGCAAACAATTTCTTCAAACTTAAAGGTTGTTAAAAATATATGCGATAATTCATTATCGAAGAGTTGCTGTCATTTAGAACCTGAGCTCAAACTCCACTTATGTGTTCCCACCCGTAATACAATCGCCCACACATCGAAATACTGGCACAAAACTTGACTCCATCTCCAGAGGGATAACCAAACTCTTGAAACTTTGATTTATAAATCATTAGCACTTTTGGACAGATTTTTGTCTGAAAAATCTATTTATTAATTGCCAACAAAAACAAATCTATTGGGAAATTCAATGCCATTTTTGCCTCTAAAACAGAGCAAAGAATACATATTCTTATAACAAATGATAAAAAACATTGACTTTGCCTTTGATTATGTCCTGTGCTCTTATAAGTTGTGAGAAAAACCAGAGATATTTCCTTTCGGTTTAGTGAAAAAGTATACATAAAAAGTGAATGTTTTTCACAAAATTGTTTTTCTCGCGAATAGGAAATAGAATTTGATTTAGAAATCTATAATAAAAGAGATTTTCATAACTTTAATAATAACTTTTTGTTAACTTAAAAATAGATTTAATAATAACGCTTTCTCTCAATAGTGTCGGTCCTATTATTTTGTGGCT
Organism: Achipteria nitens; assembly: GCA_034698525.1. Taxonomy (NCBI): domain Eukaryota; kingdom Metazoa; phylum Arthropoda; class Arachnida; order Sarcoptiformes; family Achipteriidae; genus Achipteria; species Achipteria nitens. The sequence goes on along the minus strand of JAQGBR010000657.1, from coordinate 894 downwards.
CAAAAAAATGAGTGATTGATTTAATTTTCAGTTTCAAAACACTATTAATCAATATTATAGTCACTTATATATTGTATACAATATTACGAATGATTTGTTAAAATTCTGATTGCATTTGAACTTCAATGCAATTATAAGACAATGACTTTTGATTTTTCTCTTTCTCTAAGTTTTCTTTATTTCATTGAATTTATTGTTTTCGTGAAGAAGTCTGAAACGAATTTTAAAAGGACTCAGTTTTTCTGTTGTGAGAAACATCTTTTACAATATTTGTTTGCAATTCATTCCCACCCTAAGAGACAAACCATCAAAATAGAAAAACTTTAACACAAAAAATTGCCTCTTTATATGTCTGTGATTTTCAGTTCAGCAAATGATCCGAGCAAAGAGTCATTTTCTAGCACACGTGCAACGTTTGCTTTGAGGTCTGACCTCAAAGAGCAGGCAAGAGGACCGGAAGCTCTTATCATTTGGCCGCAGACACACAACTAATTTTACTTAAAAGTCAAACGTCTAACAAAATGATAGCTTTTGTATCCATCCCTATAACTCCTGATTTTGTTGTTTGAGTCGATAGTTGGGTATCGTATATCACATCCGTAGTTGGGACGAGTTCTTAATTTACAATATATTTATCTTCATCTCTATTACAGCACTGCCATAGACTCTCTGTTATATATAATGGATGTGTGGGCAGATAGCAGACTCCACTGATGCCTATCCCGGTTCTTAAGAGAGTTAAATATATTTGCGATATATTTGCAATAAACAGCACTCCGTCTGTGCTATTATTTCTAAATATGTTTATATTCAAAGTTATATTTAATATAATACCTCTTAAAAGAGCAAATATCTTAAAAACTGATCTAATAATGAGATTCCCTATCGATTCCA
>JAQGBR010000656.1:0-11699 GCA_034698525.1 Achipteria nitens | reverse complement strand
TTATTCTAGTAGCTATTCCTTATAAAACTGATTTTCACAGTTTGTTCGAAAGGTTATTTGAAATCTAATTATTTTCATTTATAGTTATTTGTCATAAAATCATATTAATATTTATTTAAAGAAAAAAAAATCTGTGAAACATTTTTAATATTAAAAATAATTCAAATATGAGTCTAAAAAATGAATTCTATGGAAATTACAAACATTTTGTTAATAACAATTTTTTTGTTTTTTTGTCCAAAACTTCTTCGTTAAATCGAAACATTAATTATTTAGTAGTGATATACTATAGAATAAAATAATGTAAAAAATATGTATTTTTGATCACAATTTTATTGATTGAAAAAAGAGTACAATTATTGTGGAAACAGAATAAAACTGGTGATGGAGTTTATCTAACAAATGCTGGTTTTGACTCCAGTTATCAGATATACAGCACATTATAGAGACATGTAATTCTATACACATATAATTAGGATTCAATCAAAAAAGATATTGTTTCTGACAACAAAATTGTTTTTACTTATATTTTTTCTAAAAAATATCCGTCAAATTCTGACACAATGAGTGACTTTTGATCGAGAATTCAATGGATTATTTGATATTTTTTAGTGCTTTACTTTCTATGAGAGGATATTCACGTAATCACTATTTTTATAATTTTATTAATTTTATTCAACAAAAAACTTAATGTCACTCAAGAATAATAGACTGAATAATATCATGATATTTATCCACTAAATTATGTGATTCATATTTCACGTATTTATAGATAATTTAATTAAATTATGGATATTAATTTTGATACAACTACATTGATCTTGGCAGTATCTTGAATAATTCAACTTTACTTTAATTAAATCAGAAATAGTATTAAGTGATGTTTTAATTGCCCTTGATAGTCTCTCTTAGAATAAGATGAAAATTGTTATAATTTTCGAATTGGTTTCGATAACAATAGTATATCTATTCTCTGAATTTAATGATAAGTTAGGGATAGTTTTGATGACAAATAAATTACAAAATTATCATTAGTTAACATAAATGACATTAAGTAGTGACTCAAATACCAGTAATTTAGTTATTCCTAGCGTTCAATGTTAACAGTAATGAAAATTATATGAAATTTTCCAGTCTTTCGGACAACTTCTGTAATACGAACTTTGGCTGAAAAACTAAACTAAACTAAAATAACCTAGTAAACATAATTCACACTTTTCTAACTTTTTAGAAGACCTGTATTTAAGTTTATATTGCGAACAATCAATAATTCTTAGTCTGAGTTCACAATAAATTCACAGAAATTGTAAGAATAATATTTGAAAGCTATGCTTAAACTTTGAACTTTAATATTAAACTTTAATATATTATGAATTTGATCTAAATTTTGTAATCAATGCAATAATAGATGTCATTTCAATTTGATAGACATTTGGATTGTCGAGTAGTCATTACAGTCATCGATCGGGAACGGCCTCACGTAAATGTAGCCAAAGAAGAAGACAAAGATTTGAAGCCAGTTCTTTGGAATCGATAAATTCGCCGGAAGTGAGCTGTATGTCTGAAGTGCTTCCAAAATCGCGATCACTGACAACACTGAGGAACAATAACGGCAGTCATTGTGTGGTAAAACCAATTAAATTAAGTTATAGTAAGAGAGAAGTGAAAAAAGCACAGAAACTCTTTATAATCGTTGTATTCTTTATGTTGTGTTGGATTCCATTATACACTTTAAATACAATTAAAGCCTTTTGTGAAAAGTGTGAGATTAATCAAACACTTACTGATCTCTTCATAATATTATCGCATTTGAATAGTGTTGGCTCACCCTTTCTCTATGCTTTCCATATGAAAGACTTTAGAGAAGCGTTGAGACGATTATTATGTAAATGTGCGATACGTCAGCGACACTTCCGAGACCTTCGACGACAAGAACTTTTTAGTATTGGTTTTCCTAATAATCGCCGGACCCATAATAATACACTTGAAATGTTTGCCAATACTCCAGAAATCACACCAGAATTGTCACCGAATCAGTCATTGAACAAAATCACAGAAATTAATTGACATTAGAATAGGATTTCCCAAACTATTCGAACAAAATTCAAATTTGTGTTCAAATAAATAATTATTTTATTCCAAAATAATAATAATTGTAATCAAAACTTATTAAATGTGATAAATACTAACTTATTGTAAAACACTTATTTGTTTCCTGTATAATATAGTGTTCATAATTTGTCAGTTCATTTAGAATATCATTATTTGTATTATCCGTAAAAATAATAAACTTAAGAGTCTTTGAATTTCGATTTCGTTTTATTAATTCATTTCAATTTTCAAAATTTATTTCATAAATTCAAATAAAAATTACAGAAAATTGATTTAAAATATACACACAATTAAGTCAATACCAGAGTGCAAAACTTATCTCTATGAAATTATCTTGAACATTTCTTATGAATGAACTTACCTCGTCTCTAAATGATTCAGAATAAAATTCATTGAAACAAAAATCATACAAAAAACAAAATTAAAGTTTTATTATAATTTATAAATTAAGAGAACAACAGATATATTATAACTTATAAATTATAAATTTATAATTTATAAGTAAAATGATTCCTAGATCTCAGTTTAAGCTTGAGATTAGCAAGGATTAACAAAACTTAAATCAAATATAACATCAAATGATATAAAATATTAGTCCTGTTTTTGTCACTTAAAGATAGACGCAATACTGAAAAGTGCCTAGATACATATATAATACGTTTCATTTATTATAGATGTGTCTAAATTTGTTTTAGACTCTAAAAGTTTCTCAATTGTTTCATAAATATCATTAATTTAAGAGAAATAAAAACCGGTATTAAATAATTTGATGCGAATACGGGCTTAAGATATGATTAATAATATTTATATAAAAGAAATATATTTATAGAATAGAATAGAAATATATTTATATTTATAGAAATATCAGAGAATTAGAGAATCAAAGAATATATTTTAAACTAAATTTTATACAAAAGATGTCATTATATTCTCTGTCGTAAACTCTATTTGTCTAAACGTCAGCACTGAATCATTGCTCACAAATAACAGTCAACTAAAAAACATTTTAAAATTCAATCGATAGAAAAGAAGTGAATAAAAATCTAAATAATCTAGATCATTGATCATTGAGCCAACATTTGGAAAAATACTAACTCACATAACTAGTAGTTCACAGAATAATTCATTAAAATAATAGCGATTTAAATAAAAACAATTTAAAGCCAACTCTTCTCTCATCCAAAATGTGTTATGTTTTACATGAGTTGTCAAATGTGTAGGTCTTGTGGTAAACACTAAACACTGATTTCTTAAGACATAATTTAGTGTTTCTTTAGATTAAATTATAATTAAATTAAAGTATATTTAGATTTAATGAATTTATTTAAACTTATATTAATTGACTTTAATTTAAGTGAAAAACGTTTGCATTTATTGCCATTCATTTGCAGTTAAAGTAAATTAAGAATAGATTTAATGTTTTCTCGTTTTGATTGAATCGACAAAAAAATTAATTAAATATTTATTTATTTTTGTCTATCGATTGGTTTTAATTAATTGAAAGCAAAAAATGAGAAAATACAGAATTAATGATATATTGGGTGATAACATGAATGGCCAACACTCACAACAATCACAAACAAATGGTGGACTCGAGAGACAGTTCCAGTCTTTACATTTGGGTCAAAGAATTCAATTGAATCAAAATCTTCAGAACAGAATTCAACGCCGATATGAGGCCGACGGCAGTGAAGAGGAAGAAATGCAGAGACAAAACCAATTGCTGGCGATCTCACAGTCGACACAATCGGTGCCACAGTTCGGGCCATCGATTCAGAGAAATATGAACTCTGGTTCGGGTGAAGAGACTTCAAACGTATCCAATCTGTCAAACATTGACGCCAATAGTCTTTACCATAAACTCAAAGAACTACAGGAAGCGGAACAACGACTCAAACAAGTGGAGGATCTGATGAGATCTATCGAGAAAATGGAGAATAATATCAAAGAAGTAAAGAGGGATTCAGTGGTTAACGACACGAGAAAGACCTCAAACGAAATGCAGACTAAATTTATTACAAGAAATAATGTGACGAAACCTCACATTAAAAGCGGTTCGACTCAACCGAAACAATTGAGTACTCATTCAGCCAATAATATATCGATAAGTAATCCACAGAAGAATATAATTCCGCGAAATATCGAAGAAAACAATGTCTCAGAACTGAATGTCACCACAAATGCGAATACATCTCAACACTTGATGTCACAAACAATGGATTTCTGTGACAACAATTTAGGATATTCTACAGATGTTGACGAAAGTGAGTCCAATAGCGAAGAGTCATTCAATTTAATAAATGGTAATTTGATTCGTTCGATGAGATCACAATTTGATTCAATGCGGTCTCAATTTGAGACAATGTTTCCGGCGCTCGAAAACCAGTTCATAAACGGAAATATTAATCAAAATTCAAATCCAAATAATATTCAAAACTCTGGGAATAGTAGTAATAGTTATATAAATAACCAATTTTTCCATTTAATGCTTTTGCAAAACTATCAGATCCTACAACAGCAACAAATGCTCTTATTATGGTTCCAACAGCAGCACAATTGTCAGAGTCCTCATCTGCCACAACCGCAGCCCATCCCAGAGCCCCAACGCCTTCAAAGTCATAGCTCTCACCACTATATGAATGGCAGACATCACACAAACATTACTTCAATTCCTCAAAATTCCATTCATTATAGGAATACAACTTTGAATTCAGTGCGAAATAACGAATCGAATGCACACAATATGACTGCTCTCAACAATCAAGTGGTGCCCGGAGTTCGAGCCAACAACTATTGGGATAACTTCAAGAGTTATTCGCGTCAAAACAAATTCAGTGCTAATCGTAAGACAAATGAGAACCTCTCCCTCTCTCACAACCAAATGGTTTCTCCAATTATAACAACAGATCAGCAGATGATTCACAATACAAATCAATGTCCAGATCTGAATTCGTTGTCTCCAAATTCAACTCTAGTTCGACATACGTATGGCCACAAAGCAGCCAACGCTAGTCATAGTACTCACGGCCAGTGTGTCGAACACGTCGAGAAACAACAGAATTTACCGCAATTTAATGACATGACTGCCAACAAAACAACTCCTTCTCAACATTCGGATGGAAATAATTTTGCGGCCCTTTTCTCAATGTTAGAGAAATTGATTGAAAACGACGACAAATACAGCACCAAATCTGCACCGAAGAAGAAGTCCACTAATTTAGTGATTACTTCTGACAATGAAGAAGAGTGTGGAGCTGTTGGAGGGGTTGGAGTGACTAATGTTGTCAATAATCAAATTTCATCCGAAGAAAATACCGAAAGCAGTAATAAGTGTTCCCAACAGTCGAGCACTTCATCTCGTTCTCAGTTGAGCGCCAATATATCGATTCCTCTGCACATACCCGCCAGTAGTGGTGCCATAAGAAAAAAGCCACGAAATCATGAGATTTTGGAGCTCTCATCCAAAACAGAAAATAATGAAACTTTTGGTAAATGTTTGATCAACGGATCCGAACTAATTCGACCCCTAATGGCAGCTGAGGGCCGTTCCAGTGAAACAGGAATTGTAAATACAGGTCCACCACAAAAAACACATCAAATACTATCGATTCGTCCGCCAACTACTGGTGCGCCGCCATATGATTGTGAAAGTGATGGAAGTAATGCCTCATCTGATGACGAATTGGCAGAAGCGGATCAAACAGTCTCTGAATTAATTACTTCAGAATCAGAAGTGATTCACAACAACAGCACTAATAATAATAATAACAATAATTGTAATCTTAATATTAATCCATTGAATACAAACAGCACTCAAACAAATTCAGTGAGCGCTCAGACTATAGACACTCAGAGAACTACAAATGAAGAGAATGCTGTCGTAACCGATGATAATCGACCGGAAGAGGAAGAAGAAGAGGATGACGACAATCTAATGGGCAGCCAATCAAATGAAGGCGCTATTCGTTTGAGTGGAGACGGAGAACAGGGACTCTAATTTTGGTTCATTAGTTATTTAAATCTTGATTTTCAACTATTTATCGCTTAATTTTTATTAAACAAAACAATAAATTCTTAATTTTTTAATAGATTTTCAAAACTAATTTAACTCTAAATTCAATTAATTTTTCGTTTAATTAACCGAAATGTTTGTCACTTTTAGAAAATAAATTAAAGTTTATTCTAATAATTCTAATAATTTTTCTCTGATTTTAATATAAAATATTCGGAATTTCCAAATCATTAGCTATTTATTCAATTTTTATGTTTTTAAAATTGATTTCAAATATATTATTGAATTTATTTCCTTTAAAATCAAGTTTTGTTTCAAACATAAGTAAAACATATGTTTTATGCGATTCTTATAGTTTTGATGTTTTTAGTGCCAAAACATAGAAAAAATTCAATGAAAACAAGTAATCAAATGATAAGAAAACTAGAAAACAAGTATAAATCTGAGCAAATCTGAACTAATATGTACAAGGATACTTTTACTGTTAAGTTTAGGTAAGATCTAAAATAATATAAAAATTGTCTAATAGTATGTCTATCTGTGTATCAAAATAAATGATTGAAGGGTTAAATTCCTTCTTTTGATAACTATTTATTGGATTAACGGCACAGATATTAAATAAAATGATTATTAATTTGAGAATAACCTCCGATAATATAAACAAATTTAAGGAACTAATCGAAACCAATTGAAAATAATAAGTTCATACCTTTTGAATGAGGCATTTGTTAGAACCAATCTCTTCGTACTTTTTTATAGGAATTCTGTTTATTAAGAGGCCTCCAATTTTTAGTCCATAAATACTGTAATAGATTTTTGAGACTTCAATTCATTTGTTATATATTTTAAATGAGGGTTTCTTCACATAAATAGCATTATATCACAAGAGTTGGGGTTTTAGTTATGAGTTATTTATTGGAAATGTTTTTCGCGAATGAATTGAAGTGACGTCTAAAGCAAAGAAAGGATTTGAGAGTTAATGAGATAAATGGCGGACCGATTGGCGGAGCAATTGATCACTTGTTTCGGTCAGAGTTTCGTTGAGTTTAATTGTTTTAAAAGTAGTGACAAACGTCTGAAGACTTGAATCGTTGATTGGGTTAACAAAATGCAAACCATTGAATACGATTTAAACGTTTCCGGAGGTCTTATGCCTGTAAGCCATTGGATCTAATCTTTTAAAAATGGTTTTAATTTTGAGACCATTTTAACGATAATTTAATTAATTTAACAGCAAATCAATGCACTGACGGCTCCGCCCACTAGTGATGAGTCCAACAAAAGGAGAAAATTAAAGAAATCGATTTCACGACAAAACCCATTAACTAATGATTCAAATAATAACACTAATCATCAAAACAATCGACAAATTCTTTCGCGACAAACAAAGACAGGAAAAGCACCGAATCATGAATACTGTGATTCGTGTCGAGAGGGCGGAGATCTTCTCTGTTGTGACCGCTGTCCCAACGCTTTTCATCTTCAGTGCCAGTGAGTCATTCCTCGACTTATTTTTCATATAATTTACTAAAAAAACACTATTTTAATAGCGATCCTCCTTTGGATGAGGAGGACGTACCTCAAGGCGAGTGGTTGTGCCGTAAATGTAAAATACTTATGAAAGAAGACATTGAATGGGAAGACGACAGCGATGAGTACGAAGATATCGAATCTGATCCCAAAGCTATTCAAAAGCCGTTTTCACTACTGATAAGAGCGGCGCAAACATTAAATCCAAAACAGTTTCAATTACCCAATGATTTAATGCCATCCATTCCTTTGGTCGGAACTTCTAAAAGAGTGAACAACAATAAGAATGCCCTCAAAAAACAAATCCATGAATTGGATAACAACTCATTGGTTTCATTTCCGGTAAAATTGTGTTACCAGTGCTCAAAAAGTTGCCGAAAGGCACCACTCATACAATGCGATTACTGTCCACTTCTATTTCACGCGGACTGTTTGGATCCACCCCTGACTTGTCTACCGACGGGTCGATGGATGTGTCCAAACCATTCACAACAAGTCGTCGAACAAAAACTTTTAGATTCCGTGAGTTTGAGTCAAAGAATTAAACTTTGGAACCAATTTTCGGGACATATATCTCAAGACACCATTAAATTAGATTTTCTTAAAAAAGTTCACCGAAAAAACCCTCCGTTTAGGGCTAAAGTAGAGATACCACAGACTCCAAGTGTTGTCGTTCCCGATGCCATTAAACAGATGTACAAAACCCGTCCCTCTTTGTTGCCAAACTTAAATCAATTGAGTTATCATTTAAACTCTTCGTCTTCTGATGACTCGATTTTAAATAAATTAGAAAATGAGTGTAAATACGAGAAGCCATCCCCTGAACAACAGGAGGAATGGCTCTCAAATTTGATTGCATTTCAATCAAGTATTGCACAACTCATGAGTTCATCCAAAACATCTGATCTTAAGAATAAACAATCGCTCGAAAACTCATTTCTAACCATCGCTTCGGGCAAAGAAAGTGACTCAACAAAAGTTAACGACATTTCAGTTAAATTCAATTCTCAAACAATGAATGGACCGACAGATCATTCTTCCGAAGATTCCTCAAAAAAGGACATAAATAGTGATAATAAAGAATCGTTGCCTCAAATGACTGACATTATTAAGCCATTGAATGGCGAAAAGGGTTCTCCATCTCCCATATCCTCTCCCTTTTCAGACAAACGAATCTCTATTCAAAATAATATGTCAAACATTGAGACCATTGCAGACATTAATAGATTGGATGAAAGTCTGGTCCGACTTTTGGCGTTTCAAAGGGTACAGCAGTTAAACACCAGAGTTATCGAAAACAATAATAACAGTTCTATTGTGAGTCAACCCATTTCTACAATGCAGTCGTTCCCTACAACTATACGTCGCATTGGTCTGAATGATGTGAGGGCTCGCGCCGTCTTATGTCCTATTGTTATAAAGTCAAGCACTGGCACTACAAGTGGACCCTATATTTTAATGTCTTATCGAACGTTAACTATTGGCACCAGTAGTGACAGTGATGTCGTTTTAGGACATTACGGACATTGCAATTATGTGTCGGCAAAACACGCGACCATTTTCTACGATGAGGTCAGTCTTCACTCTATTATAATATTAATTTTTAATTATTAAATGTTTTGTAGAGTTCTCGTAATTATGAACTAATAAACTATTCAGAACACGGAACTACTGTCGACAATGTCTTATATTCGTGCGATTTCTCGGATAAGAAGAATAATCCGAAGCACTCGAATGTCAACTCTCATACCGTTTCAACGATTAAAACAATTGCTAACAAAAGGAAAAGAAAGTCTTTCGAAGAAAACAAGAAATTAAAACATTCGATGACTTCTCAGGAATTGATTTCAGAGAAATCGAAATCAAATAAAAAGAGAAAATTAGTTAAAAATGAAGAAACAGAAACCAACGCACAAAAGATCAGTGAATTAAAGACTTCAAAAATTGTCTTTCGATGGGATAATGAATCAGAAGATTTTGAAAAAGTGTCGACTCCTCCCCGAAATCCTTCGACAATGAATTCAAAGTCTGGCCAAACACATAAGCCGTGCGCCTGTAAGTCGAGCTGTTCCTCACTAATCGGATCCAACGGTGCCGGTTGGGAGGGAACTGCTGTTCTCCATCACGGAAGTCATCTGAAGATCGGTTGCCATCAGTTTATATTCAGTATAACCAGTCATGGAATCACTCAAAATCAGAGCAATCACTCCTCCAATTCATCCAAAAGTCAGATCAAAGTCGAGGCCTCGAACTCTAAATGAGTTCTTCTATTCATTCGGTTGTTATTCTTCTGCGAAAATCTGTGAAATGATTACTCGTTTTCTTCAAACAATTAATTGAAATCATGAGAAGAGATATGTATTGAAATTAATTGATTCCAAAAAAGAATAAAAATTTAATTTAAAACTTGGAATGACTTCTAGTCCTCTAACTCTCAATGAGTTACAAACCTTTGGTTACAAAATGACTAAAAGTTTTTACTTTGAATTAATTTAAAACGTTTTAATGATTTTTCTAAAGTTTTTTCTTAATTTTTCCAAAAATTCTATTCTTATTTTTTACTCGAAAACAATTGATTTAATATTTGAATTACAATCAAAAAAGTTGTGTAAATAATGTATTTGTTGTAAAATTAATCGTAAATATCATGAATTCATTGAATGCATTATTCATTTCTATTATTATATAATTAAATAATTTAGTAATTTATGATTCAAATGTTGTTTATATTTGAGCTCAAAATTCATTTAAATTAACATTTCATTAGAATTATTATATTTGAAAAATTGATTTATTCTCTCGATTTGTGGTTGAATTTGAAATAATTGTATAAAATATATATTCGTTTAATTCATTTAATTTTAGATTTTTTTTGAAACAAAAATAATTGAAATAAACCTAAAGATTAAAAATAAAATCTGTTTTAAGACTTAATTTCAAACAAAACAAATAATTCGTGTTTTTTGGGGAATGTTTTATGTATTACAGTATTAGTGATGAAAACTCTAATTCAAACAAAACTATAAATTTTAAGTAAATCTTTAATAAATGAGTCAATTATTTGTTTGTTTTCTTTTCATTCGTAAGAATTTTCTGCGATTTTTTAAATGATTTAAATTTTTTCAATATTTTTGAATGATTTGAGATTTGCCTCAAAAATAGATAAACTGCTTCTGGAGTACAGCCGTTGCGCAACAAATTCAGTAAAACACTAAATCATTAATTTTTTAATTAATATTAAATTTTTATTTGATATTTAATACCTGAAGACATCGAAACTGATCTCAATGTTTGTCGTCTGCAGTAAAAGATATAATTTAGTATTAATTACCGAAATGTCGTCTCTATTGGACTTCAGGCCATTAGTCACCAATTGATTTGAAGCCTGAGTTTCAACCATTCCTTTAGTAATAATAAAAAACAGTTAAGTATTTAATGGCTTAATAATTATCATTTAATTAAAATGTCTTTACTTAATGTTTGGCCAAAAATAGATAAAAACAATAATAAAATAAAAAACCGATTTTTAGCTGAATTTCAGTGAAAATTAGTTTAAATTCATTAAAAACAAAATAACGAAATATTTTTATCACATATTAATGGAATAGTTATTGAAATTCAATATTTTTTGTCGATATTTTATCCTGATATCAAACCATTTATTAAAATACCTCTCTCTTAATGACTAAAACTAAGCAAACAAAACAAAAATTCAAATAAAGCTGAAAACAAATCAATACTCAATAATCCGTTTTATTTGTTCACAAAAAATGTTACGTTTTTTAAACCCAGATTTCAAACCCAAAAGTTTTAATGAAAGTCTCATATGATTTGTTTGTATGAAAAAATCAATTAATATTTATTAATATTTATTATTACTTCAAATAAATTAATTTTCAAATACTCGTATGTCAGCAAAGAATTAGTTCCCAAACCATATCATTAAAGTAGTCAAATGCTATGAATATGCTTAACACTAAAGGCGTCGATATGTCTAGAATTTTATTATGATTATAAATAAATAGAAATAATCTAGCAAAACCAA
>JAQGBR010000655.1:0-11705 GCA_034698525.1 Achipteria nitens | reverse complement strand
ACGCTCTTCCGATCTATCATTGAGTAAAAGACAAATAAAAAGTTAACTGAAATGAAGTTTTAGTTTTAGTTATCGGACTCTAAAAGACTTCATTGGAAGACAAATATCTCATCTCTGAATCGTCTGAAAGTCTATTTTGTTGACTGTTTTTTCGTTTTTTAATTAAGTATAGACTAAGAATTGTAACTAATATTGTCATCGATATAATGGCCACTGAAATGCTTACAACTCTTTTGGCGTTATTTTTCTTTGAATCCTTAGAAGTGATGTCGAAACTTGTTTTTGTACTAAATTGTCTCCTTCTTCTTAATGGTGTGATTGTCGTCTTTTCTGTCAACAAAGAATAGTTCATAGGATTCATTGACGAAGAAAGTGATTTCGTTGTCTTCACTATTAAACTGTATGCTTCAAAAGAAATAGGAGTAGTGGTCAGTCTATTATGACTTGCTTTGGAATAATTTTTCTCATTTTGATGTTTCAGAGCTGTCGTAACTCTCATATCAGAAGTTGTTTGAGTAGTTTTGTTCAACTGATTAGATCTAAGGCTCACTTTTGGTGCTATCGTCTGATTGGTTGAACTTATTTTCGTTAAATCTGTTGTTATCGAAATACTTGATTCAGTAGTTATCGGTCGGACATAAGGCATATATTTTGATGAGCTCTTAACCATCGAATCAGTGAAACGTTTGTGAGTTGTTTTGATAGTATTGGCGGTTACGACAACTTTTGAATTTGAAGTCTCTGTTGTTTCAGGCCTTAGTGTTGGTGACAGCGTTGATGTCTTAATTGTTGTCAAAGACAAGTGAGACTTTGATGGCGATAATGAAGTTGTTATTAATGTCGTTGACAGCGATACTACTGGTGTTGATGTCAGTGAAGTTCTTGGCGTTGTTGATACTGGAAATGGTGTTGTCGGTGATATTGGAACTGGTGTTGTCGGTGACACTGAATTTCTTGTTTTCTTTGATTCTGGAAATGATGTCGAGAGTGACACCGGAACTGGTGTTGTTGATGATTGTAATGGTGTCAGAGACAGATTTGAACTTATATTTCCTTCAAAACTTTGAGTCGAATTAATAGATAAAACTTTTTGTAATTTTGTTGAATAAATATTTGTGTCATTCTTCGAAAAATCTTCAAAAAGTGGTGTGAATTGTATTTTAGGCGTTGTTTCAGTCGATGATAGTTGGGTTTGGAGTGTATTCAAGCGAATAGTGGTAGTAGTGGTCAGTGTTGACACTTCTTGTATTATATTAGTAGCATTAGTCGAGGTATAGCTCTTATCTATTGATTCAGTTATTGGTGTTTTGCTTTTGTCAGCGAAAAGAGATGTGCTTTCATTCGACATCGCATTGATATTAATCACAGGACTCACAAACATTGCAGTCATTTCTGGCATTTTTGAGTTAAACTTAGAGTTTGTTGTCGTTTCACTTTTTGCTGTTACGGCGCCTTTCAATGGACTAATAGTTGATATCTCTTCACTTGTTATGAAATACGATTCAGTCTCTGAAGTATCGGACTCTGAATAAAAGCAAAATAATTTGTTACCAATTCTTAGACTTTTGTACACAATATTGAAAGCAAATAAAAAGGAGAGAAAAATGACAGAATTGGAACAGAATAAGAATCGGAGCGACAAATGAATTATGATTTTAATGTTTTCTAACTTTTACACTGATATTGATTGGAGAGAGTCTTTGATAAGTCCTCATCTGAACCATATAATCTCCATTGTGTGCCATTACAGTAGAGTCGGTATCTCGAAAACGGTGCTGAAAATGAAAAGCCGTCGTCACATGAGATCTCTAATACACTTCCTTTGAACAGTTCTGTTAATCTATAGGGCGATGAGACTGTTTTCCGTTGACAGCCACGGGCTGGTAATTACCAAACAAAAAATAATTCAATAAAATTAATAATTCAATAGATTTTGTAATATATAATGAAATTTGAATTTAATTAAAATTCAAATTTGAAATTATTTTTCTGATGTAATGAAACTCCAAATGAAAAGTAATGAGAATTTAGATTAAATTTCAATTAAATATACGACTAATTACTTATTTAAAGGTTATTCAGTGAAAGCGGATTTGGAGTCATCGCCCCAATACTACCATTACTACTATCCCTATCCTTATATTAAATAAAACCTTTTTTCGAGAAAAAAATCCAATAATATTTTAATTCAGACTATTTTTTCAATCAAAAGTAGTTTCTCTGAATTTAGATTTCAGATTCAATTTCGCGACAGAAAAGCGATTATTCAAAAAGTGATGAGACATTGATATGTTTGATATGTTTTGTCAAAATGAGTAACGAATACATTATTCCAGACTTTCTATTCTTCGAAGAAAATTCTTATTTATATTCGAGTTTGAAATTCAAAACACATAATATAACAGATTTGAGGAGATTTTAAAATTCAAAAAACTACCAGATTTTATGATATTTAGGGATAAAACAACTGAAATGAATAAAAAATATGAAAAATTTAAATTCTATTTATGTCTGCATTGAGTCAGCAATTATTGAAAGTATTAATATTATAGGAATCTATAAAAACATTATTTGAGTTTTTTTGCTTTAATTTTTATATGCAATTAAAATGTGAAAAATAAAAATAAAATATAATTCGTATGGTTTTTATGACTTTAAAATAGTCTGTTTAAAATGGATTGCATTAAAATTGATCTGTTTTTTAATTTTAAAATCTCCTCGAATCTGTTAAAAATTAAATGAAATTGAAGATTGCTTTCTTTCATAGATGAGCAAGGAAATATTTGCTAATTTTATGAAAACGATATATTGATAAAATTTGTAATTTAATACTAAATGGATATCAAAAGTCATTTCTTCTATAGTATTCAGCTCACTAACCTAGGATTCCCCTGTTCAAACTATAAAAAGATTATTACTCTTTAAAATTTTATTTTATTTTTATTTTGCTATCATTTCTGTTATCTATTTATACCAAAAGTAAATCAATTTTTGATTTAATTCAATAAAATTTATTTTTACGAAATGCTTGTATTAATTGTATTATTGAAGAAAACAATTCGTGTTTTCTTACAAATACTTTTTATGGCCTTTAATTAGATTTTCGCCAAAATAATGATTTCCAGTGGAAAAAAGTCAGACCTTCTAAAGTGCTTTGAATTAAATAATTAATTTGATAGATAACAGAATGAAATTTCATTTTATAGGATAAATTCAATAATTTGAACAACAAATTAATTTTAATTCTATGAATACAATATACAATATAAGGATGTTTAAACTGAATGCATTTAGGAAAAATTAAAAATTTCCTGGGTAATATTTTATTAAAATAATAAATGAGCTTATTCAAACTAATTTTCCCCTTCTTTTCAACAAAGATATCTCTTTTTGGATTTATTTTCATTTTTGATAATAAATTCAGAGATGGGTTTAATTTAATAAATCTTTAAAAATATTTATTTGTCTATTATTCTATAAATTAATAGAAAATAATCTGAGATTGTTTTGAAATAATTAAAATAAGAATTTGATTTTACTTGCACAAACTGGAAGTGGATAATTCCATTTGCCCTGGATACATGTACTTATTCGATTACCAATCAAATCAAAGCCTTTATTGCACATGAATTTAGCAATTCTGCATCTGTTCCTCATTCGGACCCATCCATTAGCTAATGAATTACTAATGAAGGGACAGCGCCCACATCTTTCTAAACAAATAAAATTATATACTTTCAGATAAAAACTTAAGTCAAAGAAAATTATGAGACACAGAATACCAATAATCATATAATAAGTTTATAAGTGATTATAAGCTTAAGTTATTAACCTAGGCAAATTTTAGGTGACCCAGGTTAATACACTGTTTAGTCACTCAAAAAGTACTGATATTCAAAGGGAAGAAATAATAAACAAATGGAAACGACCTTGAATATATCCTGATAGTATTAGGTATGCAAACAAACTTGGTATTTAATTAGTCATTAGTAACATGATGGTACATAACAATATTCCGGTAATAGACAGTAACAATGGTCTGTGCTTTTTGAGTGAAGCTAATGAACCGAACAGAAGTCACAGTTACTTACGTCTCGACCTTACAGTTGTCGACTCATCTGAGTTGTTATCAGATTCTTGAAGAGTTGAGACAAATGCTGAGGTGAATAACGACATTAGGAAAACAAATAATACGTGTCCTCTCATTTGAAGCAGTCTTTTATCACAATTCTTCTGATTCTTAGAAAAAATAAATTAAAAGTGAAATCTAATGAATGCAAAAGTATTGTCTAAAACTCAAACACATTCACTGAATTTTGAAATGCGATTCGAGTCTAAAATATATAAATCTATAAATAAAACAAATCAATTGACGACTAAAGGGAAACGGATGTCCTCTTCTCTCATATCGATTATTATTAACTGTTTTGACTAAACTTAATGGTGTGTTAGCTTTGAATCTGAAATGAATTTGTGAACAATAATTAGAGTTAACAGTATTTGCAATGTTTTGTTAGTTTTGTTGGTATTATTGGTACAAAAACTTCACTCTAAGTGATGATTAGTAGTGTTTGTGTTTCGATAACAATACCATTTCTTCAGTCTAATAAGACTTATACGTGAGTGAGGGCTCACTTACTCTGTTTAGTTGGGCTATAATTTATCAGTTGAGTAGTGGCATGTCGTTCACTGGTCAGGGCTAATCATAAACTGTTCGATTGAGGTTTATATCCAGCAGTCACTGGTTGTCATGTATGTGATGCTCATCTCGACATCACTCATATCGACCAACAGTTTTACTAAAAATATGACACAAAGAATACAAATTACATAAAGATTGTGGAATAATCGAAAATGAGAGGGTACTCATTGGTACACATTTCCACTATTTCGCACATTTTCATACACTGAGACACATCTGAGCTAAAACAGGAGTCATTTGTACTAAAACTAGTGTTGATAATATTTGGGTGTCGTCTAATGGCCCAATGCCTCAAAGGGTCACCTAATATGACAATAATAGAGCTCAACTGTCGTTCTCTATTACAGATAAATATATATTTTATAGGAAGCCATGTATTAACCGTATGTCTGGTATATATATTCTGGTGATCATAAAACTTATACAGAATAGTGAACAGAATTACATGAAAGAACCATAATATAAATTGCAGTTCACTTTTATAAGTTTATATCACATCAAAAATAGCGTAACTCAGAGCCAATATTATACTGACATTAGTCTAAATTTCTTTCTCTTCTCCTTTCAAATGATTGTAAATTTCAGCCAAAAATAATAATAATAAATAAAAAATTCAATTCAATTCTCAATTTTAAAACTTCTAGAAATGTATTTTGAGTTTTATTTGTTTTTTGCTTTTTAGCTTTAAGGCAGGGATGAGACTCCGATCCCAAACACTTTTCTATTCACAATATTTGACTGAAACGAAGAAAAAACTTTTACCCAAACGATCAAACATTGTATTTAAGTCACTTTGAAAAAGAGGAAAGCACTAGTCAAGGCCTGTGGGCTCACTATTATGTTGGGGTTGTAGTCATAAATTTTATTTCACAAAAAATTTAAATTATCTGAAAATTCTTTGATTTTATCATTAATGGTATTAATGGTTGCATACAATGAAAGTGTTTGTTATTTACTAACATTTCATCGAATAATTGTATGTAAACTTTGTTTTAAGCGCCACCACTTAAAAATCAATACCGACTTTACTAACCATTCATTGTTTAGCATTACATACCCGACCACTCAAATCATAAAGTGTTATATGATATAAAGTGGTGTGCATTGGATGTAAGGGACGCATAAATACCTAATTTATCTGACTTTACATTCGGTCGAATGGAATCAATTTTTTTTTATTTTATTGAATAAATTGAAACCTTTTTTACAATTTTCAAAATAAAGATACTTAAGAGTGAGTTAAAAATTTTTGAACCCAAAAATATTAAGGTTGTGTTCATTGGACGTTAGGCCTGTATATGATTCCTATGAAAAATGGTATAAAAAGTAAATCGAAAGCATCGAAAGTAGTGATAATAAATTTGCTGCCAAAAAGTTAATACAAGAGTGAAGTTATATACAACACACACACACACATACAGTCTTTATAGATATGAGCAGAGAGTCATTTAAAGCAGTGATAGTCGAGCGTAAGTTCAGTTCAATTCCATTGAAATTCTCAATTTTTCTGCTATTATACGCCTCGTATTCTATGAGTTTGGAGTCACTCCATTCAACTCGAAATCAAAATATATTTTTAACCAAAAGGAAAGCATTAGTGTTTCAGATCACGAAAATTTGATGGCATAAAAACCATGAAAATTATGATCTAATATACCTGCGATATATTGTATGCCTGTTTTGCCTCCAATGATAAAACTTATATAAAATCAGACCTCTAACTGTTCTGACTGTATGTCTGTGCTCTCTCACTGTCTTCTTTAGTTCAACTCACGCACAGCATAACACATAGAATCAAATGTAGAGAGAGAGAGAGAGAGAGAGAGAGAGAGAGAGAGAGAGAGAGAGAGAGAGAGAGAGAGAGATTAGCTTTCAATTCGAAACGTTGTTCTGGAATATAGTATTTCACTTAAATATTAAAGTTTTAAAAGAATAAGAAAAGAGTGAAATGAAACGAAGAAATGAGATAAAGGATATAAAAATCGAAATATTAAGGGATGGGAAAGAATAAAATCCAGACCGGGATTGGAAATGATGGGGGAATTGAAATTTTGACGAATTGAATAAATTAAAGAATATTTGATCTGAAAATCGGTTAAAGAAGTGGACATTTATTGAAAAAAATAGAGGAAAATATGATTAAACCTAATTTCTATTTCATTATATGATATGGTTTTTAATAATAGAAGATATGCCTTCTATTCATTCTTTGCGTTCATAACCGTTGGCATTGCTGTCAACTCCGCCCGAGAGTGAAGAGGACGCAGACTCGAAGCTGTTGTTTGGCTACGGCTACCACATTCCACATTTGTTGGCTTCCATCAACTTTGCTGTTCTCTGTTTGCTGTGATGTGTGTTTGCTATCAATGAGAAGCACACGAAGAGTGAAAAAGAGAGTGTCTTTTGATGCTATCATTTCATACCCAGAGTATAGCTTTAAATATGTTTGACTCGCATTGCACTACACTTTTCTCTCTAAACAACAAAAAACTTGCAAAAGAGAACTGATATAAGAAATCAATGAAAAAATTGATTCGAGTAAATACTTTAAATCTTTGGTTTATATAAAAACTATTTGTTTGAACTGTTTTTATATGTGAAGCGTTAATAAACAGTTGACTAATAAATGAATAAAACAAAAAATGCAATCAAATTAACTTAAAATATGTTTGAAATAAATTAGAAACCGAAGCAAAAAGTGGTTAAAGTACTTTGATTTATGAATTTGCGATTGAATTGACTTAAAAAGAAGTCATTTCTATTTATATAACTCCAAAATTGTGTTCAACTGAATGTTCGCCTTTTTATGTCTACTCTTTTTAATTGTTTTGTTGAGTAAAGAGTATCGCAATATATTCGCCGTTCAATTCATTGCTTAATTCATAGATGTATTCATTCAGAGCTTTTTTAATAGATATGATGTCATTAACGCACAAAAGACTATTGTTTTGGTTTAAAAATTCCGGTTTAACTAAACTGTAGTGCAGTTGAAGTTTAATTGGATTGAGGACTGAATATTGTATATCATTATACATCTGTTTTTGACAATCATCAGACTCTGGGCTTATTAAGAGTTCAATAATCAAATCACAAGTATTATGTCTGGCCGTCAACTTTCATGGCTCTTAACGTGTTTGTCGACGGCTTTCGTTCTCTCAATATTTGTCCTCAACTGCAGCGCCGACACCGAAGGCGAGAAGCTATATATCGCTGGCTTTTTCCCGACCAGTGAAGACATTGTGGAGGGAGCCATTGGCAGAGGAGTCTTACCGGCTGTTCATTTAGCGCTATCGCACATCAACAGCAGTCCCAAAATGTTTCGCGGCTATAAACTGGACATAATTCATAAAAATACTAAGGTATTAAACAAAACTATTTTATAGCTTATGCTCTAATATTTTTTGCTATCATATCCTTACTATTATTGCTCTCCATTTCGACCCAAATTCACAAATACCTTACAAATGATCGATAATTGGCAACGAAATAAAAATATTGCCAACGATTTTGATTTAATTGACTCATAAATAATGAAATCTAATAATATTTGTGGAGTTTTTCTGACAAATATTTCTGACGAAAAATCAATTTTATTGTGAATATGAAAAGAATGAAAAAATAATGAAAACACTTTAGATCTGACGTTATCTTAAGTTTTGATGAAAATATAGTGTAATCCCTAATAAAATAATGTATGAAAAGAGAGATTATTATAATTTTATCCAAATGTCTAATGAAAATCAATTGATTTAAAAGATAGAGAGAGCTTTGGTCCACAATTTTCTCTCTATTTAATTGAATCGCTTTCTTATATTTGTTGAGAAACTTTTGCATAATTAGAGAATTAATTAATTTAATGTAAATCTCAATACATTTGAGACGTGAATCAAAAGTTGATGAAAAAATTCTTTTACACAAATTAATGATTAATATTTGAAATCAACTATATTTAGGTTTTATTGTTTTAATCAATAATTTTGTTGAATGTCTCACATATGCTATTGTTTTGAATCAATTGAATGTCCAGAAGAAGACAGTGTTCTTATCGAAGCCTCAAGTGATTCAATCATACATTTATTGCGGTCGACATCAAAGTGACACTCAATCTCATTGAAAGTTTGAACCATTTTATTAACACAAAAATTCGCAAATCTAACGATAATACAGATAAGTGTTAAAGTATCTAAAATTAAGAGATGCTTGCCCAATTTTATTAATTTTTTAAGTATAATTGTAAAACTACTAAATTTTATTGATTTTTGAAATAATTTCATTCAATTAATTATTATTTAACGAATCAATTAAGACATATTTGTGTCAATTCGATGATTGAATTTCATAAATGACTGAATTAAATGAATTTGATTTGCATCCGATGACAATGACTTTCCAATTTTGCCCAAACATCTACTGAATATACTTCTTCTGTTAGTCATTAATGATTTCTTATTCATTTCGTATTCAAATCGATTGAGTCTTTTGTTTTTTCTTTTGGCTTACAATCAAACGAGAAATTTGTTCCCAAAAATTATTCACAAAACAAATAAACGAATAAAATAAGAATAAAAGACATTCCGGGGATTAAGCGCTTTATAAACAACAGAATTGTTTTTCTCATCAGACAATTCTTCACTCTTTCCTTTATTCTTCATATTAATGCATACAAATATCAGCCAATTTGATTTTGGTCTCTCTCTCTCTCTCTCTCTCTCTCTCTCTCTCTCTCTCTTCATTTTGATTTTCTTGATTGAAATTTGTACTTGTAAAAAAATGGCGGTAAAAAATATAATTAATGTTTTGTAATTTTAATTGAAATTTTTGAAATTTTTTTAAAAAACAAATTAAATTAAAATGTGTATAATGTTTGTTGAGTTAGTATTTGACGATAAAATATATTAACTTTAAAATCATTTTAAGCAATAAAAAACGTTTCGAAAGTGATTTTCTGCTCATATTTTAAACCAATTTCTAATTAAAACGGAAATTTCATTTAATTCTAATTGATTTTATTGATTACTTTATTAATTTTATGAACAGTTTTATTGTCTTAATAACCAATTGTTAAGACAAATAATTTCAAATAAATGAGTTCTTGGTTTTAGTTAAATGCAATCATTTAATGGATAGCTTTGAATATATAATTAAACTATTTAGTTTTTGTTTCTTCAGTAAAATTTTCAAAAACAAAGACAATTAAATAAATATTCAAATGAATATTTTGACGGAAAATTTCCTCCAAAATCAAAGAAACATTTGTATAATGACTTTCATTTATTTAAAAATGGAAATCTATTCTGAAAGTGTGGAAACAGTTAAATGCAAAACAGTTTTTAAGTTTAGAATATCGTAAACACGGATGTATTCAAGGTTTAAAATGACATTTCCTCTAATATGAATTCAATTTACCATTTAATAACATCTAATAACTTATGAGAAGAGACGATTGAAATAGAGGAATATTATAGCCACGCTCATATAATTTTAAATATAATGAAGACAAAGAGTGTATGAATTTATTGAATTACAATAATTTTTGTTTTTAGGACTTTTTTGATTTAAAAGTTTTAATGAATATATTTTTATAAATTAGTCGAAAATTTGATTATAATAAACATTAAATTTGATTTCACTCAAACTTAAATTAGACCCGCCTTATTCAATTGCATGATTAGACCTAACATATTCGAGAATTAATTTTCACTATTTTATAGTTTACTTAAAATTTAAGTTTTAAAAGGTTACTGAAAACAAAAAACATTACATTTATTGAAAATAATTAATTTCAATCAATATATAATTAAAAAGACTAAAAACGCAATTCAAATACTCGTTTATATCATTATTAATTTTTGAAAATTAAATGAGCGTGCCAACATACATGTATATTACTCTATTTCAATCGTCTCTATTTATAAGTTATACTAATATTAAGTCAAGTAATCGGCGGTCAAATTTTAGCACGCTCAATAAACAAATATACATAATAACATTATTTGGGTCATTTGAAACATCATTGATTTTTTTCCACAATTTTAGAATGTTGAGTTATTCAAATGAGGTAATTTATAGTGTTGGTGGATGTCCCTGCTGCTCAATTTATGCCACTCATTAGACTTCTTTATTGCAATTCCAGATAATAATTCATGAATTTTAATATATTTGATAATTAATGAAAATTTATATATAGAATAATTAATTTTTTGAGTTCGAAAACGATGTCAGAAGAGGTTAAACCCTTTGGGATATAGTCTCGAAATTTGAGTAAAAAGATGAAAAAGGATGGAAAAAGGATTCGTTACGCTTTTTCCAAGAGAACTGAATGAACAGAAAACAAACATTGAATTCTCTGACAGTAATATTAAATTTTCAGCACATTTTGAAGGGGCCTTCAAATCAACTTTACTAATCACAGAATATTTATGTTCAGCCCTTTTCGAGGGCAAACATATTTAGATTCATTGATTCGATGATTAGAAAAAACTCAACAATTATTTAAAATTATGTGAAAAATTTAATGTTAAGGACTTTGAGGTACTTTTGTTTTGTAGCGAAAAAATCATTTCATTTGATTAAATAGAAATGGTTGAAATGTTGCGAACAGAATATCAACTTTCCATTAAATAAATTGTTTATTTTTAATTCATTTAACACAAACGCCAAGAATTTTGAAAAATATTCAAATTAATGAATGAATGATAACTATCTGTGTATCTCATTATCCAATTAT
Organism: Achipteria nitens; assembly: GCA_034698525.1. NCBI lineage: Eukaryota > Metazoa > Arthropoda > Arachnida > Sarcoptiformes > Achipteriidae > Achipteria > Achipteria nitens. The sequence goes on along the minus strand of JAQGBR010000655.1, from coordinate 276 downwards.
TAAATGCATTTTTGATCAAAATTTAAATAATTAAAAAAAGAATTACACATTCAATAAATATTCAATTAACTGTCATATATCATCAAGATTAATCTAGACACTATTTATTTATAAACTAAGTTTAGGTGACATCTTCTCTAATGTAAAAAATGTTTGCGTGATTACTGAAAGTTCTTGTTTGAATAATACATTATAGAATAGGCAAGGTGTTTACTCAGAATAATTTGATGATTGTGCACCTTGATTATTGTTTAATTTATAATTATAAAATTCTTC
>JAQGBR010000654.1:0-11712 GCA_034698525.1 Achipteria nitens | reverse complement strand
GTTTCATATTTGGATAAAAACTTAACATTCCATTGAACTTATAGTAGTTCATGATAGGCGGAGGATTTCCTTTCGATTGACAACCAGAATATTCAAATTTATGTTTCGTGGCCAGATATGAGTCAATATTGGATCGCCAGTATTCGCAAGTCTTAAGGGCACCAATTTTCGCCAGTGGTTCTCACTTAAGAATTGGATTTTATTAGTTATCAATGATTGCCAGTGGTTGGTAGCCTCTTCATTTGATGATGTGCCTGCTTCAACGACTTTATTATTCAGTTTACATTTTTCGAAACTTTTTTCTTCCCCAGAGTCTTGGAGAATATAAGTGTCAGGTTTTGTTTGGTCACACATTCCTATTCATTATTCACATATGTCGATATTAGTTTGAAAAATCTGGTTTAATAAAATAACATTTTTAGAAATTAGTACTTTTATAATAAGTTATAAAACACCCAGGTTTATGTAATTTTGTATTTTAATAAAAACCTTAAATTTTATTTGCATATCTCATTACTTAATTATAATATTAGGCAAAATATTTAAAACATTTTTAATGATTTATGCTCTTTTTGTATAATACTCTCATAAGCATATGAATGTTATAATTAATGACTACGAAATGAAGGACAAAAACAAAATTTTCAAATTATTAGGGTAATTTATATAACTGTTACGTGATTAAATTTGTATTTACCAAATTAGTATAAATTATTTGTCATCATAAATAATCTATTTCAATCGTTCAAGTTTTATTGCAAATTCCTTGCATGCTAGATCTAATTTTTCTTTATTTTTATCAATACAAACAAGCTAAATATATCGGACTATTTCAACTTAAGGTTTCAATAATTACAGATTATGTACTTGTTGACTTGATGATAAGTCTAGTAATAATCATGCTGGCATTTTAAACAACTATCACCAGTATTATTAATATTAATTTTTAGGAACCATGTTTTATAATTAATTGATAATTAAATTTTGCCTAAAAATTAATTTTCATTTAAGCCAAGAGATTATATGCAGAGAAAATATTTCACTTTTGCTTGAATAATATACCACTTTTTATGTGATGTCTTTTTCCCTTTAATAACTTTATTCCTATAGACTCGAAGATAAATATATATTTTGTTCTTATCATTAATTAGAAGAGGGAAAAACATTTTCACTTTTTTGTGTTTGAATATTAGAAAAGCACAGAATAAGTGGAAAAAATTTAATAATTAAAATTTACATAAAAACTAAATCCCATATTAATATTATATTTCCTTTTATCTAACAGTCCGCCTACTTTTGTGAATAAAAACTATTATTTAATGCATTAACTAATGATTTGTTGATCTTCTTTATGGATAGAATATGTTATTATAATGTAGTGAACAATTGCACTGATCAGAGGATAGGGCCACCATACCCAGCATTATTCAAGCTTACCTTTTACATTTGATAAAATTTATATAATTAAGAATGTTTAATTTAGGATAAATAAAATATTATCTAAATTCAGGTGAATTAGCAAGGCATAATTTAATAGAACTTAGCGAGTCAATTTTAAATTAGAAAAAAGATTCAGATTGTGTTCAAAATTTATTGAATTGCATTAAACTTAATGAATAAATTAATCCTCTTTTGATCCGTTCTTTTTCAGAATATAATCTTTTCGACAAATTTATTCTAATAAATTCCAGGATAAAGTTTAATGATATTTTTTTGTCTAGATAAAATAATTAGAAATATAAGTAAAAGTTGATTTAATTAACATTTTGGTTAAATTTTATGAAAACACAAATCAAATCCAATTATTCAAAAAAATTTCTTCTTAATTGAGTTTATATCAAATGCCATATTATTTATAGAAAATAGAGGAGTAGTATATTATTTAGACAATAGCTATGATTGCGAAATGAGTTATTGTTTGTCTTTGTGGTGAATAATAGAGTAGTTTAGTAAAAGTGATAACTCGAATGAATTTAATTCACTAAATATTTTTGCTTCAATTTATTTCCAGATTAGGAATTATGAAAAGTTTGACTCAATTTTTAGCATTTTATTTATTGTGGACTATTTTTCATATTTTTATTACTATTCATATATCACTCAGAATTTGCTTTAATTCAATCAGTTTCCAACTTTTTTTTATTCCTGGTTCATAAATAATAATAATAATCCTGATAAATGATTTAAAATTAACATAAATGACTGATCTAATTGTTTAAACAAGTTAGTTATAGCTTTCAATTGATAAGGGTAATAAATTACATTTTATCATGTTGAATTACAGTTTTAAAAACCATTTAGTCTAATCTGTCCAAAAGCATCTTTTATCGTTTTACTCATTGACCTAGTTATTTTATATTCCTAGTTTGAAGCAAAATATTCAGGAAAGTTTATTGATGATTTTGTTGTGGAGAGCACAGAATAAATAGAAACCGGTCACTCGAATGGAAGAACAAAATTATAATAAGATATAACTGGATATAAATTAAATAAAAGCCATATTCAGTGGTAGCGGAGGTATAAATATTCGGTGAATGGAAATACTATATGTTACGCGCTCTTCTGATCCGGCAATTTGTATGCATTAGTATTGCTGGTGCTATAAATGTCTATCCTTATTGGCATATCAGCGTAAAATAAATCCGTTTGGCCGATAAATAATCATGAACAAACTATGTATATTTAAGATCCTCTTAAAAGGAATTAAAAGCAAAAGAAAAATTCGGTACCTTTTCTGAATAGTAACTACATTTAAAATAGAAAGAGACGACCAAGACTAGTTGACATAAAAGGAACTAAGGAGAGTGAAATCCGTACAAATTTTAAAATTTTTAGGTTTGAGCCCTTAAAGAATAACCAAAAATAACATTTCAATAATTTTTTCGATAATTTAGACTACTCCTACAGTTAAAGTAGAAAATTAGACCAAACTTTTCAACTGTTTTTTTTACAAAACTTTTATTAATTCAGCCAAAAAACTTGCTAGATAATTGAAACACTTAACTCAACATATGTTGTGCAAGTGATACATTTATCAAAAGCAGGTGTGCTTTGAGGTCTTCCCCCTTGACTACCATTACATTTATATAAGTGTTACGATTTAGTTGTGTTCAACAATAAAATCATTACTTTAAATACACTTAAAAACTGTTTCTCTTTTTTATTTCTTTTTATTCTCTGATTAATAATTGCGATAAACTTTAGTTAAAAGTCATTACAATTATTACAATCATTAAGAAAACGGTTTTCTATTTTAATGTTTTGGTTGTGACTATTATTTTGTTCGTATTTAACAACACAAGTATTTTGCTTTTTGTTTAGGGAATAGGAAAGTAGACTCCATTCTGTACTTTTCTTATCTCTTTCTGAGAATTATTTGGTGGAAAAAATGGTTTTACTCTTCAGATTTAGATTCTCTTAAATAGATATCGAGAGTAATTTGTTGATTAAATTATGAATAATTTTGAAGATTTATTCAATTGATAAACAACTGAACACTTATTTTCAATTATTAACCGAATATATTATTAAATAGTATTTTCAATAAAATTATGTTTAAATGCATTTTAATAATGATTTTAATGATCAGTTGACTACTGATTTAAACCAGTATTGATGCCATTCTCTTGGATTTGAACTCATTTCCTAAATTTGTTTTTTAGTTAAAATGTTATCTCTTTTTGAAATAATTTTAAGTAAAATTAAAGTATTCGGATATTTTCCTTGGAAAAAGAGATTATTTTGTTGCAGATATTTTGCTAATCTATTTTATATACAAAATTTTTAAACATTTAGATCAGAGAATTGATTGCATTCTATAATAGAATTATAGCCACTATTATAATACAATAAAAATTGTTTATAACATAGTCTGCAATAAAACTAAATTCAAATCATTAGTTAATTTAACGAAAAATTGTTTTCAAAATGAATTGACAGAAAACAAATTTATTGCTCTCCAAAAAGGGAGAGAAAATTCAGTGAATTTCCAAAAAAAAAAGTTTCGTTTCGAGAAATAGTTAAATATTTTTCAAACTTTAAATAAGAGCTATTCATTCGACAGGAATTTGAATTAAAAAACAAGTCGTATATCAATAGACCATTCATTGAATGTCTATTTCCTATTTCCTTTACTAAAACACTATTCAGAGGATATTCATTACTCTAATTACAATCACTATTAAATTACAAACTATTAATATGAACCAAATGTTTAGAAAAAAATGTTCAAGCATCATTTTCAAATAGGTTGTATAAACAAAACAGCACAGAATAATCATAAAAATTAATATATGTCGGACTAATATAAATAGCGAGCTCAGAATACATCTCAATATTAAGCATAAAATATAGCGAAACAAAGTGTCAAAACATTACTTATAAATGGAGATATTTTTTCTCTCTCTTTCCAAATGTTATTTTAGTAAAATATGTGCTGAAAAATGAATTATTATTTTAGTCGTATTCATACGTAAACCAAATGATGTAATAATTTTTTGTTGAAATGAATTGAAATGTTGTGATGTTCTTTGATCGCAACGTTTCGAACGGTTTTGTTGAGCGGCTCTTTTCGCCACTAAATAGTAGTTAAGGCAATAATTATTCATTTATAACGAGAATACTATTATGAATATTAAAAGGATGTCTCCATCCTTGCATATATTGGAAGAGTCGATACAGTCAGTGCTTCTTCAGCTGCGATCGACGGTTACGCGCTGTCAGCTCTAAATATTATTCATTTGTATCGAAGGGGACCCTAATTTATAAGAGAATTATTCTCTTCATCTCTATTAGCACTGAAATATCACATAAAAATACAACAGACGAGTGCACTGTCTTTATATCTCTGCTGACTCTACGGTTCGGGAATCCACTCAATGGTAGGTCTATTCTATTCTATTCTAGAGATAACATACACAGCATTTCACAACATTTACATCGAAAATGTTATTATTATTATTGTAAAGTAAATAATAATCGGAAGTACTACAGCACTACACCCTCACAATTCCGGTGCAAAATTCAATTTTATTCGTTGTTCTGTTTATTGAATGTTGAGTTCAAAAATAGTTTTGTTGTAATCTTTTCAGTGAATTATTGTGTTTATACAGACAATCAAAACCATTATTTAGTTTTCTATAACTCAATATTAAAGTCTAATCAATGGTCTGTATCATCAGAGAACTGGTATAGCACTGTCCATATTTTATACTAATCTATTCTAACCATGGGAAAGAAACACAAAACTGGCGAAAAAAAGCATACCTCTGTTAGAGACCAGGGCTTGCATAAAAGGCAAAGTCCCGGCTCGTATTAATTACAGGTGCAAATACAGTTTTTTCAAAGTTAAACATACGACTGGTTCTCAATCTCTCTCTCATTCTGTGGTTTGAGTCTCTATCCCTCTCTGACTATTCCGATCCATTTGGCAATACGTGATCTAAAGGCGTGCATTTCAACGATCTTTAATGGCATACCATTTATTGCATTCAACATGTTTTCTAACATAAACTTCTTTGTACTCTGGACTCGACTCTGTTGTACATCTCAGATGAATAGAATCGAGTCAAGAGTACAAAAAGGACCCGACTCTAGACTGGACTCTATTGTAGACCTCAAGATGTACAACAGATGTTAACATATGTCCCTCTTATATACTTTAGTCACAGAAGAGAAGAGAAGGAATTTGAAGTTTATTTGGATAGAAGTAAACCAAAACTCTTAAAAACGCAAACAAATTCAGTTAATATTGAAAATTAAATAAACTAATACTAAATGAATGACTAAAAGGTTTATCACTTCATTCCTTTCAGATTAGAGGACAATATTTATGATAAATGTTTTTCTTATTTCTTATCAAAACTTAGAAAATTCTTTCTCTTCTCGTCTGTCACTAACTTTACTTATCTATTCTACTTAATAAAAGTAACCGTGTTTGTTTGTTCTATACTCAAGTTACTATAGAGAAAACTGTTGTGCTACGTAAAACACTCATGCTCATAGCACTACACAAAACACTCATGCGCATTGGTATAGTCAAAGAATAAATCTAGCTAAAGGAGCAGAAGAAAAAAGCTTTTCCACTGAAATGTTCAATTCTGGTGAGATTTCATAGACATCGCATCAAATATGTGTGCAATGTTTGCATTAAAAGTATAGTCTTTGAATTAATAAGACTTAACTCTTAACTTAATTTGTGTTTTCTTAGAATATTATAAATTAATAATAATAACAGTTATTATTTGATATGATTTTAAATAAATAATGAATTTTTATTAATTAGTATTAATAACTCAATCGAGACATCGATTTTCTACAAATCAAGAAAATGTTGTTTTACTTAATTTATTTGATATTTTCATACGGATTACTATTTGTGGCGAATGTAATCAATGTGTGTCAGTGTTCGCATTCATCCCTTCAGATATCAGCCCAATATAATGGCTATAAAGGTGTTGTTATAGCCTTATCTCCTGAGCTAAACGTTGCTAACGAAAGGGATTTTATAGACAAAACTCAGGTATGAAAAAATGATCTGAAAATAAATTTTAAGATAAAGAATACAAAAAATATTTCCCAAACTATTGAAGAGTGAAATTGAAAGCACTTAAAAAGCTGTTGTATTCTAAACAAAATTATTTGAACACAATTTTCTGGTCTATTATCCATAGTTTATACACAGAATATCTCTGTCTATCTCTGATGTTATATCTGTCTGTCTTTCCTCTCATTCTCTTCTAATGTAATGTTTGAGTCAATACCTGTTATGCTATTTGTCTGTGAGCTAAGAGATGAAAAGATTTTTTTAAAAACTGCTCTTTTCATGAGAATAAAGTTTAAACTATAAACAGAAATGTGTGCACAAAATCGTGATGTAATTTTCGCCCAAACAAAGTGCATGATTTTGTGCCGGATATTTACTGCAGATATGAACACATAAATAGTGTTCGGCCACTCTATTCGTATGCTTATTCCTATACGCTCTGCATTTGTATACACGAGGATAGTTAGTCTCGAAATCGAATATTTCAGTTCAATGACTACACTCTTGTGTTGTGTAGAGTTGTTCACAATATTATGTTTTCAGATATTATTATATTTTTTATTTCCAAACATAAGCCCAATCCATCGTATGAGTCACATATTACCTGTGCTATGGTTCTAATGCATGCAAAACATTCATTTAGGAGAAGCACTCATAATAGCGAATCATATTTAGTAACGGCTGTCGCGAAACTTTACTCAACGGAAAACCATTTAAATTAAAGCACTTTTTATTATATTTCCGTTGAAACAGACATTAATACAATCGGCGTCTTCTGCTCTGTTCGAGTCCACTAATGGCCGAACATTCTTCGAAGAGGTCACCATAATTGTACCAAAAGAGTGGTCAACTATACAGAACAGTCCAAACATCACTTCCCAACGATATTCTGACGCAGACTTTATAATTACGGAAAGAGATTCGGATCAATCGTTTTCAATGCAATTCGCCGGTTGTGGACAACACGCACTTCCCATTGTAATGACTAAACAATTGATTTTAAACGCGGATAATAAAATGAACGCCAGTGCCAAACAACTGGTCCACGAGTGGGCTCATTACAGATATGGAGTGTTTAATGAATTTGGATTCCCTTCAGATCTATTATATCCCTCTTATTATAGTATTGCAGGAAATGATTCGGAATCAGTTTTTATCAATTCCTGTACTGATGACCACAATATGTTTAATTATGAACCAATAAATATGGAAAACGGCGACAAATGTGACAAACTGTCCACTAGTAATAGCAGTGGACTTCCTATCGATCTTCAATGCTTTCCAGTACCTGACGTCAATAATAACTCATTTGAATCCTCTCTAATGTATTCCCATTCAGTAAATAATGTTAAAAAGTTTTGTGGCACTACTAAAGTTCACAGACATAATGTCAATTCGCCGAACAAACAAAACATTTTGTGTGATGGGAAGGATGTGTGGTCTGTCATCAGTGCTCATAAAGACTTGAAAAACGGAAAAACAGCACAAAAGAGGGAAACTGTGTTCAAAATCTGGAGAGATTCGACTGAATCCAGTCCTCGAACTCTGTTTGCAATACCAAGTTCAGAAGTATTTGACTATAAAACACACGCCAGAAGTATAGTAATTAATACAGTGCTCTCAAAATTCACACAAATTGATTTACCTGACTCTCAAATTGGCCTGTTCACTTATAATAATGGCACAGCTAATAAAATACCAGATCAAATTTGGATAAAAGCCTCTTCGCTTATGATCAGTAAAATAAGATACGGCGGAAAAGCAGAACCCATTGATTTCGAAACTATTCTTAAAGAGGGACTTAAACTGTTCACTGATTCACCCGATGGAAAGGGAGGAATATTTGTTATAATTATTGGCGGCGCAGATATTATATCAACCAATTCTGAGTCTAAAGTGTCTGAGATTTCTAATAAATTGAAAAACTTAAACATTAAGTTGAAAATAATAGTTTACCCTGTCCCAAATTCGTTAGACTCTCGCAAACATTATGCACTGCTCTTCGAAACTGCTATCAGTATAGCCGGCGGTCAAGTATTTCATATAAGAGAAGAGATACCACCAAATAATAAAGACATTGTCTCGATGTCTGTCGCAAATCAAATAATGAAAGCATTTGGAACAGTATTGACAGACCATTCCGGTGGCTCTTCTCCGACATATCATTTGATAAAAGACCAGGTATTCAATAATATCGAATCTTCACAATCGATTCAATTTGAGTTCACAACCGATGAGTCGCTAATTAATAGAGAGTTAAGGGTTTATTTACTTCAGTCGAGAGCCATGGCTGGTATCGGACAGATAATAGACAGCATTAATTTGATTGATCCAAATAACAACGAAATAAATAAAATAAACTTGGCAGATCCACTTGGAAATTTACAAGGAATCCAGTTCAAAATTTCTGGTGGAGCTCAGGTCGGAAAATGGAAACTAACGGCAAAATTAACAGCTGAGCTTGGAGATTCTTTAGTTGCGGTCGCCGAATTTCAAACCATTTCATTCGATGAGGATGTGCTCACAGCCAAGTGTTGGCTCAATACTAATGTTGAATATAAAAATATTGATTATAAAAATCCTATCATTGCTTACGTCAACATTAATAAAAGATTCGATGGACTCATATCCAGTGCTTCAGTCAAACTATTTAAGACTCTTCATCCCGAAAACTCCGGACGAGATCCCACTAATGAAACACTTGATATGATAGATAATGGTAGGGGTGATCCGGACATTACAAAAAGTGATGGAATATATTCTCAATATATCGTTAATATAAGAAATAGAGGCTATTATTCTATAAGTGCTGTCATTACTGATAACAATGAAGGGAAGGCAGCACTTCTGACAAAAGACTTCGGCAGCACTTCATTGTTATCCAATTTCCAAACAAAGTCTTGCTGTGGATCTGATGTGCTTGGTAAATCGGAAAGGTTAGGCGGTTTTATCACACGAAGTGTTGAATGTGGTTCCTTTTTCACTTCTAATGATATCAATATCGAAGACTATCCCCCAAATGCTGTTCGAGACTTGAGAGTAGAAAGTGTTGATTATTATAACGGAACAGTCATTCTTCGGTGGACATCAACGGGAGGGGACTATACTTCCAGTAATGTTAACAGATATGAAATTAAAGCTTTCAATGGATTGGAAAACGACCCGCAGTTAAGACAACGGATAAAAACTAATTTCGATTCCATGGCATCTAATATTGAAGTCATTTTCGATAATCTAAAACAAAATTATGGCGAAGAAGAGAGAGCTCTGGTCAGAATCAAATCAGAAGAGGACGGCGTCTATTATATTGCACTGAGAGCTGTTGACCATAAGGGGCACAAGAGTGTAGTGTCCAATATTGTAATGGCTTTTATCAAAAGTAATGTGAAAATTCAGAGCACAACCTCTTTAGCATGCTGTTAGCATACATCAAGTTTATCACAACATTGAGTTATACAATTAATGTTATGTATTTTATAAGGGAGTCCTACAATATAATTTCACCTTGGTTAGCCGCTCTCATTATGACATTCTAAAGTCCACTTTCTAAAGTTCCTAGAGCACATAAAAATGCTATTACAAAATTTATAGCATTTTGCATTATGACCCTCAATGGGTACTTTTCAGCGATTAAACAATGAAACCAGTATTTGTTCTAGATTTTTTTGTTTTAATACTTAATATTCGGGAACAGGTGGACTGTTTGCTCACTATTTAGTATTTATTGCTAGCTTTCACTATTTGACTAATAATTATAATACTTTAACATTAATTGGAATATAATTTTATATAGTCATCTGATCCACTCCGGTTTAACACCATGCTAACTAATAAATAAATTGCCTTGCCAAAATAACAACAAACAATAAATTTTATGTGCTTAGTAATTGCAACTATAATTAAACATGCAATTTTATTTTTTCATTTAATAACAAAAAATTTTATAAAACATTTTAATTAAAACTTTATATTGAAGTCAATTTAAAGATTTTTACATCTTTTAAAATTACTTGAGTCATCTAGATTCTTTTTATTTGAACACAACAAATTGGTAGATATTTGCGGATCTGAGACTCTTAATCCAACATAATAAATCTGTTTTAATAGCTCGGTATTGTTAGGTTCTATCAGCCAATGGTTGACACAATTATTGCAATCGAATGGTTTTATACCAATTTTGTTGTCCGGTCCTTTTTCCAGAAATGGTTTAAAGATATTTTCGTTCAAATAGTTTATAGGCTTTGTACTGTTGTAGAGGGTAAGATGAACAGGGCGATTTGCATTCAAAAGGACATTACTTTTAAAGCTTTCTATTGAAATATTAGAATTCTTAAGACAGTCAATGTGTATGATATTAGGGTTGTCTGCAAATTGGAAGGCATTTTCCGGTATTGACTCTATTGTTGTGTTCTTGAAAACAATCTTGCTCAATTTGGGAAGTGATAAAAACGCATTGTTTTCTATTTTACTGAAGTTGTATCCAATAAATTCAATGATTGTTATTGAATTGCTCTTGATAATATTTGAAGGAATTGTTCGAATGTTGGAATTAACAAAACCTAAATAGTTCAGTTTCTTGAACTTTTCAAATATATTAGAAAACAATTCTCTTGAATATTTCAATCTTTGGTTTGTGTCTAATCGAAACCAGGTTGTGTTTTGGTCGGTCCCTTCGAAAGCATTTTCATGGATTGTCTTAAGATATTTGTTTCTATCGATTTGTATTCCATTGAAAGTGATGTCTCGGAACTGTTTTTCCTTCAATTCAGTTATATTCGTGTCGTGAATGTAAAAGACATAGAAATGCTTTTCCTCTTTAGTCCCGTTTTTTGATAGCGTCTCAAATGTGTAGTCGATATTATCATTCTTGATATGATCACCTAAACAGTAAAAAATGACTTCCCTTTTGGGTATCTCTACAAACACACGGTTTTATTAAAGTATTATTTGGACAAACACTTGATATCTCACAAATCTTAAGGCAAATGATCAAAATTATCGGATGTCCTAGATTACAAATCAATCAAAATCATTAAAGAGATAAGTAAATTTTAACTTACTCATATCGAACCAGTTTATTTCAGTATTAATTAATAGAGCTTTGAATTTTTTAGACTTAATTTATAAACAATGTTTTAATGTTTATTCAGTAACATTGCACTTATACT
>JAQGBR010000653.1:0-11714 GCA_034698525.1 Achipteria nitens | reverse complement strand
TTATCTCTAAGTTTGGCTCACAATTGACTTCAATATATTTCGATAGAATTGACTATAAATTAAGGGATAATTTGGTTGATATTCAAGAGATTCAGTTCTACTCTTATGAGTCACCAAAAGATATTTTTCTCTTTTATTCACAAATTATACCGAAATGTTTGAAAAAATTATCGTTTAATTTCTGTTTAAAAGAAAAAAACATTGATTTCGATAATAATTACAAATATTTTAATAGAATTATTGAACGCAACAAAAGTGTCACTCATTTATCGATACGTTTTCTTGAGATCCGTACAGAAAATCCAATTGAATTAAATTTGAGAGTTATTTCACAATTAAATCAATTGATTTCACTCCACATATATACTGGAAAAGCATATACTTTGAAATCGCTATCAAATGATTTAAAACAATTGTCACTCAATTGTCGTAAACTCAAGTCTTTGAGTATTGAATTTTATGAATTGATTTTTGATTTAAAAACTAATGATTTTATGTCTGAAATCAAAAAATTTAAAGAATTAAAACGATTTAAATTTATTTGTAATTCTGTTTATTCGGATACTTATTCTGAATTCGAAGAATATTTCATAAATTCACTGAAAACTGGTTTCGATAAATTAACGCATTTTGAGATTAAGATCTTTGATTTTAATCATTTAAACGATGAATTCATTGAGAATATTGTCAATCATTTACCAAATCTCCAGAAATTAATTATTAGAAATTATATCATAGCAACAGAACGGACAGCAGATATTGTGAGCCGTCTCTCAAGTCTGGAAACTCTGAGACTTAAATTTATTAATTTGTGTTTTTGTGATTCAATTAAGAAAAAAATTCGCGAAAAGTGTAGAAAAATAAAATCAATTGATTTTTAATAAAAGCATTTTTACTTTAAAAAACATTTTTATTCAATGGTTTGATTGTAATAAAATTGTTTGGATTTAATAATTTATTTTTTCTTTATAGTTTAAAATTTTCTATAAAAAATGTTCTAGATTATATAATTCAATATTTTTAGATAATTAAAGTCCAGGTCAACACCATTAATCTTATAGCTAATCAAATTTAGATCTTTTAATTTTGATGGGATCTCTCAAAATTTTTTATTCTCTGTTTTTTGTAAAGAAAATAATTTTTTAAATAAAACTGTAATTAATTAAGCATTTATTTAATTAACAAAATTATACTTAAGTTAATCATTTATACATCTGTTTTATTAATTATTGTTTTGTTTTCAAAAAAATTGTCTTAAATTAAAATAAATAGAATTAGTTTTTGAATGAATAAAAATGTGTGAAATTCAATGCAAAAAATACAAGAATTGAATAAAAATTTATATTTAATTTCTTTTTTGGAGGAAAGGGTTAGCATTTTAACGCTAAAAATGGGTAGCAATTTTGGTAAAAGAGTTAATAATTAGAATTTTTTAATAGTTGAGTTGAAAGTGATTTCGGTTTCTATGGAAACGTTGCGTCAAAACAATAGAATGTCTGTCTCATAGCTAACGCCCTGAACACCACTTCTCCGCATTATGTGAGTGTTGTGTCAGAGAAGCAGATATTTATTGTAAGTCATATTAGAGATCAATGTTTTGATACTTTTAATTCTGTGATTTATATCTATCTGATTGACACGACTCAAGATTTATGAAACAACTCTCTAATCAATTTGACAAACAGTCGATATTTCCATTCACTTATCGTATTTGTTTTGATATTAAATTATATTTAATAAAATTAATTTTCAAACAAATTATTAACTCTTATACTGATCGTAAGGATCTATTGAAGAACGAAAGAGTCATTAATCCAATGACTCCTCAATAAGTTAGTAATAATATTTTATATAAAATTTATAAATTGTTTACTTATTTTCAGGCAAATATTAATACTTAATATTCAGTGAATGTGCGAACAATTGATATGTATTTAAGTAAATCTGAAGACAATTACAGAAGAGATTCATTCAGTCATAGAGTTTTTGATGATTTGTCTGAAGTATTGCTTCAGTTTTTGCCGATTAAAGATAAGTTTGGCTTTGAATGTGTGTCCAAACAGTTTCAGAGGACTGTCTTTCAAAGAGAATATGAATTCGAGATCACAGATATCTTTCGGATTAATTTAGAAATAGTTGTCAAAAAGTTGGTAAACATTCGATTATTGAAAGCACGGGTTTATCTCCAGAATTCATTTATGGATCTGATTATCAAAAACTGTAATAATTTGATTGATTTCAGTAAATGTTTGAGTGAAATGACTGACACATTAAGAGATGAGTTTATCTCTAAGTTTGGCTCACAATTGACTTCAATATATTTCGATAGAATTGACTATAAATTAAGGGATAATTTGGTTAATATTCAAGAGATTCAGTTCGAGAGTTATCGGTCACCAAAAAATGTTTTCGTCTTTTATTCACAAATTAAACCAAAAAATTTGAAGAAATTTTCATTTCGTTTAAGAGAAGATAACATCGATTTCGACAATAATTACAAATATTTTAATAGAATTATTGAACGCAACAAAAGTGTCACTCATTTATCGATACGTTTTCTGATACCTACAGTATATGATATTGAGTTAAATTTAAGAGTTATTTCACAATTAAGTCAATTGATTTCACTCACTATTGATATTTATAGCGGATATACATTTAAATCGCTATCAAATGATTTAAAACAATTCTCATTAAATTGTCGTAAACTCAAATCATTGAGTCTTGAATTCTGGTATTTTACTGAAGTTTTAAAAACTAATGATTTTATGTCTGAAATCAAAAAATTTAAAGAATTAAAACGATTTGAATTTATTTGTTATTATTATTCGGATAACATTCAAAAAACTCAATTCAAAGAATATTTTATAAATTCACTGAAAACTGGTTTCGAAAAATTAACGCATTTTGAGATTTGCATCTTTGAGAATGAATTGAATGATGAGTTCATTGAGAATATTGTCAATCATTTACCAAATCTCCAGAAACTTATTATCGATAATCCAATTAAAGTGACAGAAAAAACAGCACATATTGTGAGTCGTCTCTCAAAACTACAAACTTTAGAACTGAAGAATATAAACGATAAGACAATTGACGATTCATTAAAGAAAATAATGCGACAAAAGTGCAGAAAAATTAAGACAATTTCACTTCACTTGGAGTACTAATTGACTGCAAACTCGAATCCGATAAATATGTGAACAAAAACAGTATTAAAATATTAATCATTGAATTCTAAGTAATGTTTTTAAAATAATACAATAATTAAATAAAAAACTAAACTTAATATTTAATCTCCAATATAATCAATATAATCATGTTCATTTTTAATTACTTTAAAATTAATAACTAATCTAGATTATTTATAAATTAAAATCTTAATTGTATTCTCAGTATTGAATTGTAAACTAATTGATCCGCTTTTGAATTCTATGGTATTATTTCTTAGTGTTATATCTCTTTGTTTTTATGGATTCAATAGTTTTTATTTGATTTTATTTCAATTACTTTAATATTTAGTTTAATTGATATTCAGATTACAAAACAGTTTTGATTTTCTGAAATAAAATGTTTTAATTGAATAAAAGCCGTAATTATTGTATGTATTTGTTGTGTGACTAAAATCATGTGACAAACAGTCGATGTTTTCATTCATTTATCGTTTGTTTTTGTTTTGATTTTAATTTATTTTATATTTAAATCAATTAATTGTCAAACAATTGATTAACTCTTAGACCAAAACGAAGGCTTCAAAAACGTATCGCTCGGGAATGTAATGACCGCTTCCTTTAAAGAGCCGAAACCCAACTTTTTGAGTGCAGAGGAGACGACTCTTTTGGAAAAATATTGTGTCAATAGTTTTGAAGTATTTATGCCTTTAATATGAGTTCCAAATAATAGTTTGTTTGCCTTAATTGAGGTTTAGGTGGGACTCCATTAGCTGTTAGGACACAGAAATGTAAACCCACTCAAAGAGGAAGAACACAATAAACACAACTTTGAGTCGAAAAGACAATCAATCCGTTGACTCATCAAAAAGTGGACAAATGGTATAAAAGTGGCGAAACCTATGATTCTGTGTTCACATCTCTGACCAGTCCTTAAGAATAGTGTCGCACAGAATGTGTTGGACTATACCTCAGTCTCGACACTAATGTCTTGAAGTAATGTTTGAAATAAAATCAATTAAATAATTATTAAATAATTTGTTGTTTTAATAGGATTTTCGGTTTTAGTTGTTTAAAAAGTCTTTGGCGGACATCCATTCAGCACAGGCTCTGTTCGATAAGTACTCTGAAGTCTCGGATGATTGGAATATCCATATCTGAAGTATCGGAACATTGTTTTGGAGCGAAAAAATCCACGAAAACTGTTTTTCGAGTCGTTAACAGTTGTCTTCTGATGGAAGGGTTGTTTTGGAGACTTATTTAGACATAAAATTAAGACCGACTGTGAATTGATGGATGACTGAGCGATAAATTGCATCAATCAGTAAATACCTGTCCTTTAAATATTGTGGAAATAATGTCAATCAAAGAATGTTTGGGCAAAAAAAAGGATTTATTGGAACTCTGGACAAAGAGAATGACCACAAAACTCTACTCCGATGTCGAGCCCTTATATATATGACTGAGGCTGACGTCGAGGGCTGTCATATAAGAGACTATTTTTCTAATGTTTGCAACAATTCTAAAGAAAATAATTTATTTCTGAATTTTAATTCTATTTTCAGGAAAACATCGTTTCTCTCAAAACTTGTCGTCTATTCTAACCCTTAATAGACTTCAGTCTTCTGATGACCAAAACTCAGGACAGATCTGTTCACCAAAAAAGATATTTTCAAAACTGAAGAATATTTAGCCATCGATTTAGACATTAATTATAATTAATTTCTTAAATAATTATTTTTAAATATTTTCTAATTTTAATACAATATTTAGTTTTAATTTTATTATTTTTAAATAAAAAATGACTAAAAATTAAAATTTAATTCAATTGAAATGTTTTTTAAAAGAAAATAAATTAATGGAAATTTCCATTAAAGTAATTTTGTATAAAAGTAAGTGCCCTCCGCTTCGCTCCGGGCTTAAGAATCTAATTTCGTCGCTTCGCGACGAAACACATTATTTTGCCACCGGATTCGAACCCACTATCTCTCACTGGTTGTCGTGCTTTTGCTAACTGAGCTACTATCGCCGCCCACCCACCCTTTCCTTAAAAGATATTGAGACCAGATCTCTCATTCTGTCCTCTACTCATATTCTCGATCACTAGATGTCGTCACTATTCATCTCTAACTCACATTTTATATCAATTATTACTTCCTTTTCCTCTTTAGCCGCACTTATAACTCAACTCAACGCTAATCATTATTCAGTTGTAGTCTAGCCTCACATCACATCAGTCCACTCAATCACTTCAGTTAAACCATTCCTTTGTCTCAATAAAAGCATTGTTTCAGTCAATCATTTTCTGTATCTGTGTTTCAATTCATTCAATGATTTAATAATAAAGTATTTGTTTATAATTAATCGACTCTACACTCATTCAACCACAACAGTCAACAACTCTCAAGACATCACTGAACTGATCCACACCATCACCACAATCATCACCAAAGCTGTTCCACACACACACACACACACACACACACACACACACACACACACATACACTTTCCCATTGACTACATCAAAATGAATTCATAGATGCTTTTTAATACTTTTACTAAAACAGATTCGTAAAAGATAACAAAATTGCCCAGAGCTTAATTTAATAGGCATAAGTTTGAAACAGGATTGAAATTTTAAACTATTAACTTTTAAAGTGTTTGGAAGTAATAAAATTTTATAGATTTTAAAATTTATTAAAAAAAAACTTTAGATTTATTTAAAATTAATTTATTGATCAAAATTAGATCTTTAATACGATAACAGATTCAAGATTGATCATGATAATATTGATGATTGACATTTATGTCATCTAAATTATTGAAAATTCGAATATCACTTGTCATCAATAGTTTCCTGGATTTTTAAATTAAAAATTTTAATTTTATACAAATAATTCTTTACTCAAATAATTTTTGATTTAATTTGAACTCAAATAAATATATTTATCGATGAGTTTAGTTATAATTCTTTATTTAATATCATTTTAATACCATAATTAGAATATTAAATAATGAATTCATATCTTAAAAATAAACATTAAACCAAGTGCATAATTAATATGATTAGGGTTAACAAGATTATTTATAGAATTTAATACTCAATACTTATAGTATTTAATACTTTTTTAATATAAAATGAAATATAAATTAATATTATATCGAATTTAGATTTAAAAGATGTAAATAGAAGTTTAATAGAAAATCAAAACAAAATATCAATTATATCGCTTAAATTATCAATCTATATTATATATAAAATATCAAACTTGTAAGACTAATTTTAATAAAGCTTGACTTAACAAGAATAGAGTAAAAAGTTTATTTCTTAAAATTTTAATGTGATAATCCAAATAATTAAATGGATTCTGGGGAAAAAATACTTTTATTTTTAAGATAACCTTGTTCCAGGACAGATTTGTTTATTCTAAGAATGTTTTTAATTAATTGTTTAGATAATTCTTGTAAGTTTACTTATTTAACAAGATAAAATATAAGTTTACAATTAAATTGATTCAAAATAATTTAAATCTAGCTTGGCATATCTGCCATATTTTTAATTTATCAAGAAAGCCTTTACTACTGAATCTATTTTAATGCTTTTCTAATTATATTTGATTTTATCATTAATTTATTGGTAGAATAATAATAAAAATATGTTCTTATTTATTTATTATAATTTTTTAAAAATTTTTAATAATAATTTGACACGAATTTAAAAACTGTTCAAAACTCTTGAAGATAAGAGAACACCAGATAATTTTGTTTTGATAAGATGAGTTTAACCCACTTTATTAGAGCAACTATTTATGATCTATTAATCGCTTTTTCCATCTTGAATATTTCAGATCAATCATGATTTTATTCTTAACAGATGATTAATTTTCCTATTTTGTCTGGTTAAATAATTAAAAAGCGTCTGAAGACATTTAATTACCATATGTTTATGGCTATCAACTCTTTAATCTCAATTCCTGTCTCTTATTAGAAGAACTTCTTTCCGGATTAAAATAGTGATAAAATTAAAAACTTATATTTAAACCCAAACTCTATATCACTTAATTTTTAATTTAATTAGCATGAGAAAATTGTACAGGATTACCTATGACAAAATTGGTATATTAATTTCATTTTTTGAATAAATGTAATTTCAATGAATTTTTTGAAATTAAAATTTATTTTATTTAATTAATAAACAAAATTATATAAACAAATGAAATGATAATCAATTCCTATCTTTAAATAAATGCAAAATTAAATATAATACATATTTTCAATTTAAAAATCAAATTAAAAATAGTCTTATTATAAATAAAATGCAAAATAAGTTAAATAATATCAATACAATTATTTTCTATATTAGAGACTATAAATGTATAGAAAATAATGATTTATAAAATGATGATTAAATTTGTATGAAGTCTTCTCTTGAAATGATGATCATTAACTGTTCTAGATCAGCTCCTAATAAGCTAACTATTTGAATTGGCTTTGGTCATATTGTTATTTAAAGTAATCTGCCATATCTCTTGTAAATTTGTTGGTCATCATCTTTATCGTCGCTACTGAGGGCTGAGCCCTTCAAAAGTAAAATACCACTATTGATATCATCATCTTTGATTGTGCCATAACCACCGTTACCACCACGAGGAGAGACAGCTCCATAATAACTAGTCTTAATGTCAAGATTGCCATCATCTTTGATGGCGCCATAACCACCGTTACCACCAAGAGGAGCGACAGCTCCATAATAGCTAGTCTTAGTTGCAACATCATCATCTTTATCACCATCAACATTCTTCCTGTCGCTATCCTCAGCTTCGTTATCGTAACTCTTGACTGTTTCTATTTTACCAAGATACTTTCTCATTTTCAAATAATCTTGTTCAATGTCATCAGGATTATAGCTCTTGAGAGAAGAGCCTCGTTTGCCGTTAACATCGCCGAAATATTTTCTCATTCTTGTGTACTCTTCTTCATCAGAACTATCGCCATAATAGCTCTTCCTTGTCGAGTAAGGACTATTAGCACCACTAAGACCATTGCCTTTGGTGCCAGTAAGCAAATACCTTCTCAAATAGCCATTGTTCTTATCATCATTACCACCATAGCTATTGTCGTCGTCGTTGTCATCGTCCTTATCATCACTTCTATTATCATTATATTTCTTGTCGTTGTCGTCGTCGTCCTTATCATCATTACTTCCGTAACCGCCATTACCACCACTACCGCTACTTCCGCCATAACCGCTATTACCACTACTGCTAGTTCGGCCAATCAACGATTTCAAAAGGGAAGCGTAAGCGTCATCATTGTCGTCATTACCACCGTATCCTTTCGATGAGCCTCCATTGCCGCTGTCTTTTCCATAACCATTATCATTGGAATCATCGTCATAACCACCATTACCGCTGTTACCACTACTCTTGTCATAACCATCATCACCACCATTACTGCCATAACCACTGTTGCCACCACTACCACTGCTTTTGCCATAGCCATCATCACCACCATTACTGCCATAACCACCATTACCGCTGCTACCACTACTCTTGCCATAGCTATCATCACCACCACTACTGCCATAACCACTGTTGCCACCACTACCGCTGCTTTTGCCATAACCATCATCACCACCATTACTGCCATAACCACCATTACCGCTGCTACCACTACTCTTGCCATAACCATCATCACCACCATATCCACTATTGCCACCATTACCGCTGTTACCACTACTCTTGCCATAGCTATCATCACCACCACTACTGCCATAACCACCATTACCGCTGTTACCACTGCTTTTGCCATAACCATCATCACCGCCATTACTACTATACCCTCCACTTCCCCCATTTCCACTATCTTTACCATAGCTGTCATCACCATTACTACTGCCATAACCACTATTACCACCACTACCGCTATCTTTGCCATAACTGTCATCACTGCCATCACTGCCATAACCACTATTACCACCACTACTACTGCCGCTATCATCGCCATAGGGTTTCCTCTCACCCTTGTGCACTTTGGTAACACGCTCTTCCCTGACCGGGTCAATCAATTGCACAACCTTTCTAAAAGGAGTGATGATTTCTCTGAGCTCTTGGATCACGGGTTTAACCACTTCATGAACCAATGTGTGGGGCTCATCCTTAGAATCTGATTTTTGATAGCTGCCCTTACGGCCTGTATGCTCTTGCTTAACATATAGAGGTGACGATTGGGTCAGGAAAGTCATATAGACAGGAAGGACACCGCCGGGAATGTTGACACTAGTCTCGTGTTTCTCTTCAGTAGAGGGGACACGGATTATATCCAAATTGTGTTTTGATTTGATGGGAAGTGAAATGGAGCCGGACTTTGATTGGGACTCATAACTGTTAGCCGCAGTTAAGCCCAGAATTAACGAAAAAACTGCAAACTTTAAGTAAATTATTTGATTAGAGTTTGAAAATATTTTTCTTTAATAAAAATACTGTTTTTAAAACTTCTAGAATAAAATTGTTAACAAGGTTATTCATCTCAGGATTATCCTATAGATCCTAAGCATGCAAACTTTTGATAGTTAAATAACTTTAATAACTTTTTTTGATAATATAATAATATTATCATGATGAATTGTTATTTTCAAAAAAGATGAATGAAAATAAAATAATGGTGAAATTAAATTAATAATTAAATCATACCTGGAACATTTGTAAATCACTTTATGGAGACACCACTAATATCTTAAAAATCACGGTTTACTTAGAGATCATTCACAACACTACAAATGAGTGTTAATTTTAAAAACTAAACGTTTAAATACCTTTTTAAAAGAAATTCATGGAATTCAATAAAAAACTCAAGAAAGGAATTTGATGGGACGGAACACTTTTTTTAGTGGATAACTCAAATCCGAGCGAAAAGGTTATCTTCAATGATATTTTGGTTTTTACATTAAACACATCTTAAATATTATTATCGATTTTTTTTCTAAATAGAATTTCTTTTAATTTAAACTGAAATGGAGAGGGAGGGCATGAATGAGTGAGTGTGTGTTTGAGTGAATGGCTGAGAGAGAGAGAGAGAGAGGGAGAGAGAGAGAGAGAGAGAGAGAGTGAGAGAGAGATCTAATTGAGATTTAAATTACACCCTAGAGCAAAGATTAAATGATGCATACCATGCCTGCTTTAAAAAATTAATCAAACTAGAACATATAGCCAAACAGAGCGACTTTCACTGTTTTTTAATGTGTTACCCAAGTCATTAATTGTGATGTCTTTCCAAACTAAGCCACTCACTCTCTTAAGACACATCCGAGTAATCGCATATAGAACTGACCTGAATTAATTTGAATAAATTCAAGGCTTATCGATGAACATTTTTCTCTCTAAGCCAGTGCTGTCAAATTTATTGCACACTAAATGTCTGGTAATTATTAATTCTGTGTGATTGTGAAGAGAAATTTTATTTTAATCTAATTCATTTGAAATGCTAATTGATATAGCTAATCAAAAAAAAAATTTGAAACATGCAATGTTTATATCTGTTGATTATTTTGGCGGAAATAAAAAAAAATAATTCAATTTTAAATTAAGAAACACTCGGAAGAAGTGTTTCACTCTTTTTTGCAATCAAACATCCAAATTCCGATCAAACATCACTTTGCACTTCCTATTCTGAGTGGCTCAATAACCTGAATACCTTTCACTTTCAGATCAGTTCTCCAAAAAATTCTATGATCACTGATTTGATCACTTATTGGACCAATTGATTCAGTTATTCATTCAAATTGATTAACACTATTGGATACACACATTTCCATTACAAGACTGTAATTGTGTTTAACACAAAGTTATGATCAGATCAATTTTTTCCAATTAATTTCGAATTATTCACGCATATTAATATCAGTTTTGCATGCTCTTTATATTAGAGCAAAATCATGATTTTATCTCAATATTGAGATACTTTAGATAATAATTACTTTTGTTTTCCGGTTTAATAATAGCTTTAATTTAATAAAAGATAATTTGTTTTTAATTTAATTTAATTAAAAATTCAAATCAACTTTTAATCAGACGAGGAATGAATAAATAATTTTATTGAAACATATTTTTCTAATGTTTACCTTTAAGTTAGAGGTCAAACTCGAGTGTATACATCACGTTACTAAAGCACCTAGAGGAACAAAGCTATTAAGATAGTATATAATTAGAATTTTCTGATAGTTGACATTTCTCAAATTCCTATTACAGATTAAATACCAATTTATTATGCTATTGTTTTTAACATTTGATAAAATCTAGTTAGTTTACTTTGAACAGAATATTTGATAAACATTTATCCACTTGATCAAATGATATAATTTTTTTTGTTAGAACAGATTTTATTTTTATGATAAAAAGCACTTTCCATAGACTTATCATTGAGTAATCCTCTAATAATTGATTTGTTGAAACAGAAGATTACATGTTTGTCCCATTAACTAGCATTTTACATCTATTTAAAACTTATAATTTTACCCTTTCAGTACAGATTTTAACTTTTATTC
>JAQGBR010000652.1:0-11720 GCA_034698525.1 Achipteria nitens | reverse complement strand
AAACAATTAATGCAAAGATAATATTAAACAAGATTTTATGAGAATATTATGAAAATTATGTTTTCTTCTCAAAAATTATTCTGAATATAATCTGAAATTAAAATGAAATATAATAAAAGACTTGGAATGTATTATAGGAGAAGTGTATTCTTAAATTTATTGATCAAAAATAGAAGAGGTAAGTCTTAGAGTGTGTCAGTTCAGGTCAAGTTTAGTGGAATAGCGGTGCAAATCAGTGCTATTTTTAAATAACATACTCTTTGGTATTAATAAATAAGTCCTCTCTTTTCCTAAAATATTGTCTTAATTTATTAGAAAAATTGAAAAAAATGAGTTTCCTATCTCTCACTTCAAAACATTAGTCGAATACTAATTTTAATTAAGAGTTTATTTTACATTAAATTGAAATATCTTTTGATCAGAAAAATAAGTCTTTAGTTTTTGTTGTCAAATATGTGGGGAATCTTTTGCTTAAATCTTTGTCCAAATTATTTCATTTTATCCAAATATAAATAGCATTTATTTATAGATTGATTTGATTATTATTTCAAAATTTGCATTTAGACTATGATTTAAAAGAGTTTTAAACAGAAAACCAAAGAGTGATAAGAATTGGAAGTCATTTATTTAAGAGAGAGTTTTCAAAAGAGAGAGAATTTGTATAATAAAATAAACAGCAAAAGATTTAAAACAAAACTGTGTAGGAATAAAATGAAAATAATAAAAGGGTATTAAAAAAAATACTGTTATTTAATGCCAGTTATTATTGAGATTTATTCCTAAATTTGATGCCAACGTACGACTGACGATAAAAACTGGCGAATAGTATTAAAAATAGGGCCCCATTGAAAACAGTCAAATAAATAAACGCTTTGGGGAACTGGCAGTGCGGCAGAAATAGTAATCGCAATGAGTTTAGTATTATTAACACAAATTGAATCATTTGGATTCGCGTCAAATACTTTTTCCACCAGAGATATGGCTGAATGCTTGGACCCAGTGTTGACAGACCATAATACGTGTACATTATTGTATGGACCAGTGAGTTTATCAAGGGGAAAAATGCATTAGATCCCCCTGGCACAAATTTGAATCCGATCCATACCTAGGGTTGAGATTTATAAGTATTACAAATTGAGTTATTTTTTGCCGAATAAAGAGTTTTCTTTTGTTAACAGTTTCTCAAATCTATAATTGTCTGGAATTTCTCTAAATATTTGTTTATTCAATTGAGTTATTATTTATTATATTGAATGAGAGGACTGACCAGAAAAGGCACTAATGCGTGATGTATTACATGAAGAGTAGATACTTGTGTTGTCTTTTTACGCAGAATAAAAAAGACAGTGTCCGCGAATTCAATGAATTTTGTTATGAAGAACAGCCACCCGAGCAATAGTTTTCGTAATTCTCTGGCATCAGTCTGAGAGGAGTTTACCATTTGACAGCCCCATGTGTCCAAACCATAGTTTAATAGGAAAAAGCCTGTCGTTTATTAACGACAAATAATATTACTTTCAATTCATTTTTTAGAAAGATTTCAAACAAATAAAGAGTTTTAAAGTTTTGAATTCCAGTTATTTTTTTTCTTATGAAAGAGTTATTAAATTGTTTTCTATTCAAAAATGAATTATTATTTATTTTTATTGTATTAACAAAAATATTTATTTTTAATTTAACTCATTCTTAAAATTAATACTAATTTCAATTGTGTTTCAATGTTTGCCTCAATAGAAATGAATAAATCAGTGAATTATTTACAGAAAATATTGAATTAAAAGATTTTCCGTCAAATGATAGACAGAAAAAACTTTTCATAACTTATTTGATAACAAAGTTATGTAACATTTTTACGAAAATAGAGAGAAGAAAAAGAAAAGTAATTTTCTTTTGAATTATCAGATTTTCCTTAACTATATTTATGAAACTTTTTATTTTTATATTTTGAGGACAATTTTGATATAAAAGGAGACACGAAATAATAATTTATTTCATTTTAATCGTTAATTGAAGACAACTTTAATAGTATTTCTATCCAAACACTTAAATTTAATTTTAGTGACACTTTTCAGTGAAAACACAAAATTATGTAATAATAAAATGAATTAAAAGTATCAGAAGAAAAGATGCAATGAATGAAAGTTATAATTAAATTATAGTCCAAATAAAATCCCAAAACCCAGAGATTCATAGGAATTGTTTGGTATTTAAGTGATTATGCAATGGATAATAGAGTTGTGAAAATAGAGATCTGATTTTGATAGTTATTGTGGGAAAAGCTATTTGCAGTAAAAGACGTCTCTTCCCATACAATCAATAAATCATTTTATTCAACAAATCCATAAAACCAAAAGACATTCCCAAATAGATTAATATTAAAATATTTCTATAATCAACTGATCGCTACTATCCTGAATCAAAAGAACTAGAATTCAATGTAAATGTCATTTAATTTTTGTGGAAACGATAAAACAAACTCAATATCAAACTTGAGTCCAATGATTTTTAATTTTAAATTAACACCTTTTTAGGCAAAAAAAGGTGATCTAATGGATAAAAAGTACTATGTTTATAATCTCATATTATTTTTATCGTAAATTTGCTATTTATGGTTCTCTTATCCTCCCTTTAACGTAGTAAACCCCTTAATTTGTCAATTTATATAATCAAAAAGTCAACTATCAACAAAAAGCCCCAAACCATTTTGACTCAGGATTTCAACATTTTTGTTGGTATTTATTTGTGACTAACCTTCGGTGAACATCCAGGCAGAGAGTACTACCATTGCTATATTGTAGACCAGAATTGTTCGCTTTAAGTCGAATGGCTTTCTGTAAGCCATAAATTCGGGTCCAATTATTTTAACAAAATATAAATAAGCGGCGATTATAGCGATTGTTGACCATGGTCCGCCTTCGAAAAAGGCAAATTTGGCTACTCTGGGATCGCCATACACTGTCCAAACATCGTGATAATAGTAACGACATGCCGTGGCTATTGTCGTAAAGAGTGGAGACACCGCTGACTGCATATTCACGAAAGACATAACTTTTTTTCAAAAAAAAATCAAAATTAAAAAATTGATAAAACTTTTCACTAAAAATAAAAGTCGAAAACAGAGACAATAATTGTGAGTATAATTGTAATTAAATTGAAAATTAATGAGAAGAGGAGGGCAGTCATGAAAAAATGCTGTCCGAATGAAGAAAATATTATGAAAATGAAGTAAAAAGTAGTTTTGCGAAATAAAATACTAATCTCTTTTGATTAAAAAAAAATACTTATTATTAAAGTTCTAAAAATATATTAAACGTTAAATATCTCAACAATTATTCATTAGTTCTGGTTTTGTTCGTTTCGTTCACTTTTTATTCCACTTTTTATCAGAAGTTTTCTTCACTTTTTCCACTTTTAATACTACTCTTAGTTTCAAACTATTTGATACCGGAATACAAGTTTTCGGAGCACTCGTATGACAGTCAGTCACTCTTTTCTCTTATTTATTATTACACAACAAATAATTAGAATTATTATTTCAAATCAAATAATTATTCAATTCTTTAAAACTTTTAATCATTTCGAGTGAAATATTACACTAAATTCTGTCTTTAAGAGACAAGAAGACTGACTCTTCACTCGAGTCTTTGTTTATGTATCACTCGTTCAGTAGAATAACAGCACTTTTGAAAAAAAAGAAGAGTTTGAAGTTATAAACAAACGATAAATGAGTGGAAAAAAGTTATGTAAAACTTTCGATGAGAAAACTAGTCGTAAAGAAATTGTTTTTTGACTCGAAATTAAGCCACAAATCGAAAGTCACACTTAAGTTAAGAAATCGGATGAACTCTAATAACACTGTTTTTTGAGTGAAAACTTGTCGTCAGTATTGAGTGAAAAACGGCTAAAATAGAAACTAAACTAACCTTTTAAACATGTTTTTATACCTGGATTTCAAGGCTGTAAATCAAGAGTTGGACAGTGGGTCCAACGAGTGAGAACACATACAGTACGTATACATTGACGTCGAGTGCGGTTTCTATTAAAAGGGGGCTAACATTAAATTACTACTTCGGTGTCATTTTATTTCGATTTAGAATTAGTAGAGTTTTGGCGTAAAATTAGTACAAGAAATTTATGCCAACCCTTTGTCTTATCACTGGTGGAGCCAACCCTTGCCTAAAGAAAGCTGGAAGTACTAGCCGTTCAAAGTTGTGCTCGCATGTGGACGGGAGGGATGACCTATAAGTGCTTGCCTTTAGGTATTTTTCTACCTTAAAGTTGGCCTCAATTTAGGACTTTTAATAAATAATTATATTTTTCTTCTCAAACGAAATCGCACTCAACTTTCGACTAAACATTAGCTCTCACTTCATAACAGAGTTGTCTTTTTCTGATAGCAAGCATAGAGAAAGTTAACTTGGTATTCTTTAGTAGTCAAAAACAAATTAACTATTCCTTAAGCTAAAGAAATTGTACAAGCTTCAATTTTTTTTTTCATTTTGTGTATATAATTTGTGTATTTATTCTGTTAGGTTAGGGTTAAATGGAGTTACCGTTTTAAAAAGTATTTGACAGTGAGACACGTCCTTTTAATGTTAGTCCTGATGTCGACCAAAACCTACTCTGAATTTACGGAAAACAACGTTTTCATTAACTGTATAAAAGAGCAGAAAATTTAGCAAGTTTGTTTTAAAAGTTACAGATTTAGAAATTGGACTAAACTCGCAAAACTCTGATCAGATTTGAAATGAGAGATCACTACTATTGCAAAGACTGAGTTTGCGTTAAGCAGTAATTCCTTGACGTCAAAGCAGTAATCATAAGCAAAGAGTGAAGTCTGCGCTTCTAATCCTTTTATAATCTGTATTAACACTATTGCCAACGCTTTCAGTAGACTATAAAGCGTTGCTCTTTACTGTAAAATTGATTCAATTAAATTATCTAAATAATAATCTAGGTTCATATTTAAACTATATTAACAAGATTTTGATTAACTCTTTGAATAAATAAGTTTATTAAAACACTCTTTAAAAGTTGTAAATGAGATCATAGAATGAGAGATGGATGGGTAGGACTTCAAAAATGTAATAAAAATTAATTAATACTTTTCTCTGGAATCGAAGCGAGTGTTCCGACAGTTTATCAAAAAAATTTAAAGACATTTATTATTTTGATTCCAGTTATTTCTGAATGTTTTGGCGCTGATATCTATTTATTTAAATAGTTTTATGAGACCTAAATTTTGGTAAAGTCTAGAATAAAATCCTAAGGTTTAAGAATTTAATCCATTCGACACCGATGTTGTCGAGTGTGGGTGCGATTTGTAAACTGTTTGAATAGAAAATTTACTCTTCATTTACTCTGTCAGTAATCAATGGATATCTACACTCAAAATAATCTCCTGTTTTGTTTAAAACATTTTTGATTGATATTTTTAAAACGTTAATCCGCTTATAGTCAGGGCTCCTGACCATCACTGAACAAAAGTGACACTAATATGGTTTGTCAGACGACTAGTTTCCAAATCAAATAAAAATACTTTTTAGAAATGTTTTCAATAAATCGTGACTTTTGTCTGATATTCGGAAATAAACTATAAATAAAAATAAGTTATTAATGAAAATCTATAACTAGTTTTGAAGTTTTATTCAAAACATTTCTTTGATTATTAAATATTAATAATTATTTGGATATTAAATATTTAGCAGAAATTTTGAGTACATTTTGTTTTATTTAATTAGAATTTATAATCAAAAGACAAAATTAGTTTTGATTTTAAAGCTTTTATATTGAAATCAAAATTTCAAAACAAAACTTTATATGAGTTTCACAAATGTCTGTAATAATTGAAAGAATAAATCAAATTTGAGTACAAAAATAGCACTTTTCCGGAGTCTTCGATACAATAAATTAATTAACAGATATTTAAACAAAAAAAATAACAAAACATTAAAATCTAATTTTTGTTTGTTTTTAATAAAACTAATTCAGAGTTTATCTCAAATAAAAGAATTGATATTAACTTAAATAACACTCATTTAAAAACGAAAAGATTTTTGTTCACAAAAATTATATCAATTTGTGGTCTGTTTTTCTGGAAATACGGAACAACCCTTTTTTGGTCAAATACTTGTTCTTTTAAATACAATAATAAGTATAAAACATTTAATTTGGAAAACGAGAGGAAAATATATAACAAAATTAAAATAGAAAACAAAATCCAATTAATTGAAAGGAATTGCACTAAAATTAGACAAACAGTTGTGAAAAAAGTTAATTAAATAAATTTATTGAATTTTTTTGGTCGCCTCGTCATAAGTGGGCGGCCTTTCACTGTACGAGAATCCGGGAGGGTTTGGTACCATCGGTGGAGCTGAAGCACCCACTGGTCCTCCGTTAACATAGACGGGAGACGCCGCTCCGTTAGCCTGTGGTACAAATGCTGGATATCCTGTTTGCATATAAGACTGCTGTGGAAACGGCTGTTGAGGACCCATATTCAGTCCTGGATAGGGTGGCGGCGCCTCCATTGTGTAGACAAATCCAGCCGGTGGTGGAGAGGGAAACATCTCAGTGGGCAGTGCAAACCCGCAGTTATATGCCGGCTGATAGACATTAGGCGGTGCCTGTAATCATGCAAATCCAGAATTAATTAATTAATTGCTGTTAATATTTAAACGTTTTGAATAAATTGAGCCCTTCTTCGGCACCGGTTTCTAATTAATTATTAAAATTGTTTGAAATTTAAGTTAATTTCAATTATTTTGATTTAAAGATAATTAAAGGAATGACTGTTAACTCAATTAAAATTAATTAATAATTATTTAAAATATATTTTGTATGTAAATAGAAATTATTGTTATTCAGTGTTATTCTGTGTTAAAAAGTTGTCTCCAAATCCCTAACTATTGTCTAAAATTAATAAATTTGTGTCCATTTCTGGCAAACAAAGGCAACAAAACAGAAGAGTTGTGTCGATAAGTGGTGTGCGGTATTTGTTGGAAACATACGGCATAGAACTGTCCGGCACTGGCTGTATAAGGAGGGGGCGCCTGGAACTGCATGTTTATAGCGTTGATGTTAGCCTGTTTGGCGGCGCTGTCCATCGCCTGTCCGAACTCAATGGCTCCCCCGTGACTGAACTTCAACTTAAATGTAATGCCATTCTGAGAGTCCGGCTGTGACTCTGGTCTCACTTTGCCTTTGATATAATTGGCGCCAAACACCGGCTGTTCTAACGACAGACCAAACATAGCATAAAACGGCGCCGAAAATGATTTCAGGCTTTGATTTAACGGATGAGATGTGAAGACAACTCTGTGTGTCGTCAGATATAGCCTTCCGTTTGCCTGACATTAGAGACAAACAAATTATTAGTAAAAACAATAATTAAATTAAGAAATGATTACATTTTGAGACTTATTTTCAATACTAATGTTTACGTTATCGCAATACAGAAGAATTAGTTCACCGCTGAAGAGGACAATACCTCCCGACTCGTGATGACTGGCATTGAATGTCGCCATAACTATTGGTTTGGATTTT
Source organism: Achipteria nitens (assembly GCA_034698525.1). Taxonomy (NCBI): domain Eukaryota; kingdom Metazoa; phylum Arthropoda; class Arachnida; order Sarcoptiformes; family Achipteriidae; genus Achipteria; species Achipteria nitens. Next base: position 4,175 of record JAQGBR010000652.1, on the reverse strand, counting down.
AATTGGTTTCTGTGTTGAGATAATTGTTTAATAACTGATTTAGTGATCAATTAATTAATAAACAAAAGGTTTGCGAATAAATGAGTAATTAATTGAATGACACTTTTGTTTACAATTTCTCAATCATTGCGTCAAATCATGAAATGACTCCAAACTCATCCATAAATTAGGTTAAGTTTGACTAAAAGTTTTCAAAACAAAAAATTAGCCCCAAATGTGGTCTAACCTCACGGCTAATGTGTAGTTATGGTCTCACGAAATAATCGGTTTTGTGTACCGATTATCAAAACATAATTAACAAACTTTTTTAAAAATCAATTCAAATCCAAAAATCGTGTGAATTATTTTTATTGTATTTTATTGTATTCGTTAACAACATTTGATACACCTTTATATCAAAGCCAGAGATTCGTGACTACAAACACCTGTCACGGGTCTGATATACAGTTGCCTTTAAAGCACACACACACTCACACATATATACACAACTTTTAAGACAAAAGGTGGCCACAAATATCTTGGATTAATTTTACGCCAAAACTCTACTAAATTGTAAATCGAAATCAAATGATGTTTAAGTAGTCATTTAGTCATAAAAAGTTAGCCCTTTTTAACGGCAATCTATAGGCTATTAGTTTTCGTGCGTACCCTTTGAATAAACAGTTCGCTAAATATCTTTATTAAACTTTTAACAAAATTAAAAACTCTTGGAATGTCTCATACATTGATAATTTAGAATTGATTTTATTGAACCAAAGTTTATATTAAAGCTTAATATTTCCTCTTAACAATTGGAATCTAATTCACTAATATGACCTAGCTATTATGGTTTGACTTGTGACCTTTATAAACCATACATTTACTCAAGAACTTTGGAGTTTTAATTTAATCAACTACCAAGCTAAAAAAAAATTTCTTCAATGTTTATCTTTGACATGCTTTTTATTACAGGATTGAAATATTGCCCTTTTTTAGTTATTCAAAATGTCCGAGCTAATTTTTTTCTCGAAAGGCCTATTAACAATTTTTTAATGTATAAGAAGTTATTTATGATAAGCAAATGGAGTACAGCACCTTTTTCAATAATTGTAAAAGATTATTAAATTTAACAAGTTTATTTTAAAAGTTACACTTTAAGGAATTGCAGTAAACCAACAAAATTAAGATGAAATGAAATGAGAGATCAGAACACAACTATTGCATAGACTGAGTCTGCGTTAAGCTATTCCTTGACGTCAAAGTAGAGTAGATAGCAGTGCAGTAATCATTAGCAATGAGTAGCGTCTGGGCTTCTAATCCTGTTTTAAACTGTAAAACTATAGTCAACCCTATCAGTAGACTATAAAGCGTTGCTCTTTCTATTTAATCTCTAATCTTGCAAAAGGTAGAGCTCTACAGAGAGTTAATAAAAGCCAAAGTCGACCTCAAATGTATTCGTATTCTACTCCAACTCTTGATTTATTCTAAGACTGCGAATCCAAGAATAGAAATCCAGGTATAGAAATATGTACCTGGACTATGGACTACCTAAAAGAAGTGTCGAAAAATCTTAGTTTCTATTCTCTAAATTTTCTGATCACAAGTTTTATCTCAAAAAACAGTGTTATTAGAGTTCATATGATTTCTTAATTTAAGTGTGAATTAAGATTTGTGTTTGAATTTCAATAAAAGTTATTTACGATTAGTTTTTTCGTCGAAAGTTTTACATAACTTTTTCCACTCATTTATAAATTGATTATCACTTCTAATATCACTTCTAATTCTTTTCAAAAGTACTGTTAATTTACTCAACGAGTGATACATAAACATAGACTCAAGTGAAGAGTCAGTCCTCTTGTCTTTTAAAGACAGAATTTTGTGTAATATTTCGCTCGAAATGATTAAAAGTTTTGATTTGAAATAATTCTAATTATTTGTTGTGTAATAATAAATAAGGGAAAGGAGTGACTGTTTGTCATACGAATGCTCCGAAAACTTGTATTCCGATATCGAATAGTTTGAAACTAAGAATAGTATTAAAAGTGGAAAAATTGAAGAAAACGTCTGATAAAAGTATAATAAAAAGTGAACGAAAGAACAAAACCAGAGCTAATGAATAATTGTTGAGATATTTAACGTTTAATATAATTCTAAAATAAGAGTCGAAGTGACAAAAGGCTGATAAAAAGTTTATTAGAAGTGACATCAATGACCCAAATGGATGAGACAGGTAAAATGTCGCGCACTCCTCACGTGACCGCAAGCAAACAGGTGCCGATGGAACAGTCGTCTGGTTTATCTGCAGCCGAACTAATAGGATGTCGCAGAAAATTGCGAAATATTACGGCACCGATTTTAGTGCGACCACAGCAGAGATCAGTATCACCCGTGAGAAAGACACGATCAGAGATCAATGTGACCCCGGCTACCGATGCCTACTTTATGAGTCAAACACAATCTGCAGATAAAATTCCGTCGATTCTAAGCTTTGGTTCTTCATATCCGAGTAGTTCTCTGTTAAGTTCGAGTCCGACATTCAAGCGTAGCGCTGATATGTTGGCGCCCGAAAGCTCTGATACTAAATCTGTTGCACTGAAAGGGAATGGGCTAATTAGACCAATCGACAAATGGAAAGAGACATATGGCTCCACAATTTCTGATGTGACTACCGATGATTTCAGAGATGAAAACGGTTTGTGTAACACAGGCTTTGATTTTAAATTCAATACAATTGTCTATAAATTACAGGAAATATACAGAAATTGAAAAGTATTTCGATATCAACCGGAGGTAACCAATAATTTTAAGACCAAACCTTTAATTTAATAGAATATAAATCTTCGATTGAGAGGCAAATATAGCTAAATATTAGTACAGTAATCAAACCCCAGTTTACACCCTTTGTTGCCAACAATTTTAAAAATGGTCCTGCTCCCTAGCAGCGTTGGCCATTTTGACGCCATTTCCCCCGAATTTAGACTTTTTTCCGCTTTAAAGTTGATTTATATGTACTTTAGATTAATATAAACTGTATTTATCCGACCATTTACCATTGCGCCACTCTCCCCCTCCCTAGAGTGGATGAGCTTGCACATTTATAGTCAAAATGTATGATATGATTAAACTATTTTAAAACAATGATTGGAATCAATTCTTGGATTAAAATAGAAATTCTCTGATTTTTTCTGGCATTAAATTAAGAGGAAAAGAATAAACGTTATGAGGATTGGCTCAAAAAGTTAGATGAAGTCAATGTCATTCCACAATCAGCTAAGGAAAGGGTTAAGAAATTGGAAGAGAAATTGTATCGATTGAAAAAGGCTACAGAAGATAATGAGACACAAATGGTCAGAGCCTACAGAATACGTCTTTTAGAGGATGACGAAAGTGAACTGCTTTTTCCAGTCAGTAGTAAAACACAAACAAAACCTGAACCACAGTATCAGATGAAAACAATGTCGAAAACTACGCAAACGGATGGGGTTTCCAACAGTGATGTCGCGATTAATACAGAAATTGATTACAGGTATTGATTAGATTGTGATTCGATACCAAATATAAATGTATTTGTCTTTTGAAAGTTGAGATCTCTTTGCCATTAATTTGACACTAAATAAAGGCTTTAATGAAATATTAATAAATTGTATGTCAGGTTAATGAGTGCTCTGTTGGATAAGTTATTAGTGGCCACGTCTTCAGTTCTCGTTCAGACTGATTGGATGAATAATGTGATTGAGACCAGAGATGTCAGTGTATCCACTGATCGTATTTTTAGACAACGTTTCTCAGCACTACCACAAACGCGATCGATGTCCGCGCAAACAGAAGTCTCTGCTCTTAAATATAAAGATGAGTCGGTGGCCACTTATCCCGAAATAACAGGTCAGTCATATGTTTTTAGTCTATTCCCATATTCTCTAAACCCGAAATCTATATCAAAAAGTCTGTTCATTCTATCGCCGTATTCAAGATCATTCACTAAACACTTTATGATGTTTGAGTATTATTTAAACAAGATAATAATTTTTATTAGTGATAATTAAGTTTATAAATAGTTTAGGGTTTAAGATTTCCTTGAAAATATTTTTAAATTATCGAATATGAAAGCAAAGTTTTTAAGTTTTTAATTGAAAACCAAATTAAAAACAATTTTAAAAATAGTTAAGTAGATAATTAAATATTTAAAAAGGTAATAA